>JANHZU010003198.1:96263-115477 GCA_032468055.1 Acrochordus granulatus
CGGAGTTGCCTGAACAGGAAATACAGAGCGTGCTTACTGATGACGCGCAAGGTTTGGCACGAAGTTTCCTCGTCTCGTGAGTCACGGCTCATTTAGCGGAATAATTTTTGATTAAATTTTTTGCTCGTCCTGCAAGTTTCTCGTCTTGCGAGTTACTCTTCTTGTGAGGTACCACTGTATATGCATTTCTTACATTGGGAACTATGAGACTACATACACTATATATATATGATATCATGTATGCATTAAAATGTGAACTGGCTCATAAACTCTTCCCCATGCCAAGTATCAATATATTTTATGGTATGAACAATTTTGTCTGAACTGGATTAATTCAGTGCATGTATTTGTTTTTTTCTAATAAATAGTACATCCCTGATATATCTTTGGGAAGAACAAGTTAACAAAATTAATTACAAAACACAGTTCTCCAAATATAGCATCTCCTTTTTTACAGTTGCTATTTTGGCTTGATCATAATCCTACTGCTTTCGAAAGCAGATGTTCAAACAAATACTTTCTATTGCATCTTTTCTCCTCATGTTTCAGATTTCTTCCCATGATTGGGTAACTCACTATTTGGAAAAGTTTGGAATATACAAGTCATATTACATATTGTTGCTTCAGGCCAAAAGGCACAAGAAAACAAATGAGTTATACCTAAGACGATTTGTGACTTTTCTCTTCTCCAGCATACTGAATAACATCAAAGTTCAGCAGCATTCAGAACTAATAATAAATTTTATTTTTAAGGTTAGAAGATAGGTACAGTATGTGTTTTCAACACTTCTTAATACTTTCCCTTACCAGAAACTTTCCAGTTTCCTAACACTCAATGATCATAGAGTGAACATCTGTAGATTTGTTTGAAGAACTGAACTACCTAATTATAAAGCATTTTATTTATTAAATATAGATGTGCCCATATCATTCTGAAGTGTGACTCTGGGCAGCTTACAATTAAAATCATGACATAGCAGTGTTGATGAGCTTGCTGAATTTGTACTACAGGCTAAATTAGTTCATAAAGAATTTATTGTCTGTTACATTAGAGTCATATTCAACTTTGATGTTTAGTATGTTGATTAATCTGATTTTCAGTACCAGACCTAAAATATTTTTTAAAAAAAATTGCTGCAAGTTATTTTGTGACCAGACACAACCGTTTTTTTTTATTGGTATGTTTTTTGGCTCACAAATATGAGAAATTAGTAAATGACCCATCAATTCAACATTGTTTTATTATTTATTTTTTTTTTCACTCATAGAATTATACTTTATTGTTCAAATGTACATCACATAATTCAATCAATTTATACAATTCAATCAATTTATTAGGTGGTTTCCTCAATCCTTCACCTCTCTTTCAGTTTTACACTTGTTTTTTAATTATTTTATTTAATGAGTTTTTAAAACATGGATATCAAGAACTCTGCCAAAAAACCCCTATCTGATTATGCCTATGTGAGATCAAGATAGATCCACTGATGCTATCAAGGCAGTTGGATTCCAAAGTCCCAGCACTCAAAGGATTATTCAAATCAATTCTAAATGGGGCTGCTTTCAAATAATTAATAAACTTCTATCATGGAATGCTATGACATTTCTGCTAAGAAAAGATCAGTAAGAGCACATGAACTAAAACTCTGCATTTCCAGGCTCAGTTCAAAATCCTCTCTTATACAAGCTGAAACAAGCATGGTCCAAAAGATTTCTGAAATCAGTAGTATCATCAAAAACACTTATGATGGCCTGGAATGCACTTTTTGAATGAATCAGCTTTTTGGGAATGTGGGAGCAGAAGAAATGCTTTGGAGACTGCCAGAGCTATTGTTATCACTAGCAGGCAGCTGCCTTAGTTAACAAGTTTTGGAGTATCATAAAAAGGAAGAAAAAATGTTATTTTCTATTGCCAGGGATAGGGACAAGCTATTGTGGGATATCTGTCTTAGGCACACACATTTCTTGGCTGGATTTGGGTACTACATACCTTTATCTGACAGGGGGGATCAACATTTTCTGTACAACTCCTCAGGTGACAAAATGTCTGAACCAGTGGCAATTATTTTTCTATTTTGCAATTATCTTCTCCAAAACTATTTCAAAGACCAAGCATAAAAACTTTTTCTGACTTAGGATATGGAACATATTGCAACTGAACTTTAGATGTGAATCGCTTTTTTAACCTCTGATGTTCTAAATGGTCTGACATATGCCTTAAACTATGCTTCTCTAAACTTAAAGCCAGGAATCTGTAGCTTTTTCAGACTTCTGGCATCATCTTGCAATGATACATGGATACATGATGTCCTCAGCACACAAACCTATCAATGAAATACCATGTAAAATATCTCTACTTCTATGAGATTTATTGTAGGTATTGCCATAATAGGTTCAAGGAATGCTGGTTGGTGGTCTGGTGTAACCCCCTAAGCAGCTGCAAATATTGACACTTGCTATAAAGAGATATCCTCCTGCTCATGAATACCTTCTAGTGAAGTACAGATTTACTTAATAGTTATATTAAACAGTCTTCTAGGGGAAGTTCATTCCTCCATGGTCCAAGGAGCTTATTTTCTTAGAGAAGCTGTACACTGTACAAAATTTGCAAATGAAAATCAACGTGCTTTCAGGAAAGAGAAATGTGGATCATGGAATCTTGATGTCAAGCCATAGAGTTTTAAATTACAATTTATTCCGCAACTTGGTTGTCTCATTCCAGGCCAAAGCTTTTTAGCTCCTTGTTAGTGCCCACAGCAGCATGTCAGCTGTAGCTTATAAAATAAGTGTAACAATAATTTCACTTATATTGCTGTGCATTTTGTCTCCCTTTTGTCTAATGAATGCTAAAACTCAATATTGTTTGAAAGGTAAGTTGCTTTCATTTTTTTTAAAAATTCATCTAAAGAAAGACTTTGTTTAATCCCTTCCCTCTGGCAAATCTTTATCTCCAGGAACAACTCAGGCTGTACTTTCAAACATATTAAAGTTTAAATCCTATTGAATAGAATAGGGTTTGTGCCTGTAAATTAAGTTTAAGTTTGAGTTGTAAGTAAGTTAGCTGCAATTTCTAACTTCTATCTCTCACTCAAGGGGAGACTTTTCATTTTCTCCTGATTATCTGAACATAAATGAGATCCTTGAAGATAAGACTCTTCTGCATATACTGTAAAACACTGCTACATAAATAGACACTTAAAAAAATTCATGCTCCTGAAATCATGAAAGATTGCTAATGATGTAAAAAAATGTTTCTATAATGCAAGTTGGACATTTAATAAAGTAATCCTTTTGTAAATAAATGTGCTTCTAACACAATCATTACAGTGTTAAAAAAACAAAAGTTTACTGCTTGAATCTTGCAAGTCTGCTTGAAGAATGTCAGAGCAGCACAAAAACTGGACCATTAGCTTTCATCCATGCTGAACTGGCAATAAAGTAAGCAGGGAAGAATATATTAATTGGTATTACTTGAGCCATTTAAAATCTTCATCCTACAGGAACTTTTATATATTTTTCCTTTATTAAGAAAGATAGGAAAAGGGAGACAACAATAGTTTTTTGCATTAAACCAAAGGATACATAGAATTTTACAGATTGTATTGGACATCAAGACTTGCTTATGTAAAGGGAGAAAAACTAATTCATTTGGGAAGTTTTGAAGCTGTTCGGAATGATGCTGCCTTTTGCAATTGACTGATGGTGAATTTGTCAATTGCAAAAGGCAGCATTACTGGGAACAGCTTCAAAGCTTCCCAAACTGAATTAGTTTTCCTCCCATTACATAAGCAAGTCTTGATGTCCAGTACAACTTGTACTGTATGCTTTGGCTTAATGCAAAAAACTATAGTTGTTTCCCTTTGCCTATTTGCCTTAATTAAGGAAAAATATATAAAAGTTTTTATGGAAAGAAGATTTTAAATGGGTGTGAATATAATGACAGTTGATAAATATTATTAAAAAAATGACAGAGTGTCTTTCTCTTAGTTGTTGCATTAAAAAATGCCTTCCTGATTACTGCACCTTGAATCCAAATAAACAATTAACTGACTAATTATTCTAGTCACACCAACTTACAATGAAATCTTTATTCAGTGTTTACAGCTTTCTTTGGCAAAGAATGCCTTGCTGTTTTTATACTAAGAAGAACTGCACCCTTTGGCTTCTCTTGGCCTCAGCTGCTTTGGTTTCAGAGTTGGATGCCAATAATCAGTCTTCTTTTTCTTTTTTCTAAAGTGGGCACTTTAAAAAAAAGGGTGAAAGAACTATTCTCATCAATGCTCCATATATTCTGGCTGATTTATGTCCCAGTCACTGGGTCTCTTCCGTCCGTATCTTTTAAACATCTATTTTCTTGCACCTAAATTCATCCTTTCTACCTCTTCCCCCCTCTGTCTAGAAACAGAAATAGGCAGTGTCTTATAGAGGGTCTGCAATGATTGGTTCAATCTCACCTATTAAATCAATAAAACAGGGGGAAATTATATTTTTGTTTTGTACTGAAAACATAGTTTTCTATATTTACAGAAAACCCAAGTTGTATCAAAGATGCACATTTGTTCTTCCAAAATACATCTTCATCTTTTAATACTTCCACAATTCTCTTCTTACATATGATTTTCTTTTTAAAAGAATGTTCCTGTTCACATTACTATGTAAAATCCATTGTAAATTGAATTGCATAAATATATTCAAATTTTAATTTGCATAAGAATCTCCCATTCTGCACCTTAATGTCCAAAGGCCACTTCTTTATGTATTTCCTTGAAGAGAATCCTGTATTCTTGCCAGTCAGTTTATACATAGAAATTCCACTTTATTTTGTTCATTGCATTTTTCATATGCTTACATTTTAGAAGTTTTGTACTGTATGTCAGTTTTCTATCATCTCTATGAAGATTAAAAAGGTAAAAGTTTTCCTTTTCAGTTGTGGCCAACTCTAGGGGGCGATGCTCAACTCCTTTTCCTAGCCAAAGAGCCAGTGTTTGTCTGAAGACGCTTCCATGGTCATGTGACTGGCATGACTACATGTCAAGGTGCATGGACGCTGTTACCCTTCCATCGAAGGTTGTACCTATTTATCTTCTTGCATTTTTACATGCTTTCAAACTGCTAGGGTGAGAGAAGCTTGGCAGACAACAGGAACTCACCCTGTGACATGGCAGCTCTTGGGTCTCGAATTCGAGCTGCCGACTTTCCAGCCGACAAGCCCAGATCTTAACCACTCACACCAGCTGTGCTGATTTTCCCTATAACCTCTGGGTTTTGTTGTCTTTGCCATCATGAAGTTAGAACTTCCCATTGATTATGGAAGAACTCACCTTCTTGAGACACATGCATATTTTGTCTACAGGCCTTTCATACAGATACTATTTTCTCCCTTCATCATACCTTTCTATTCCCATGTGTGCAGAAATCAGATCCCACATTGTGGAACAAATTCCCCAGTGAGCTAGAAGGGAATTCCATAGGTCTGTCATTGTAAAAGAATCAATCATATTTATTTAAAGTTTGCTCATACCATCTTGTATACCTTATACAAATTATCATACTATAGAGCTTTAATTTCAGTAAGAAAGACAGTAAAATCAAAACACATTGGCAACAGCTGCATGTTCAAATTTCCAGGTCAATACAAATGTCTTCATCTGATATATGAAAGAAATAGTTTCCGGGTACAACTTAAGATATTCCAATGGCAGTGCACCACAACTGAAAGAAAAAAATCAACTTCTGTATAATTATAGCACAAAGCACTTGGAGCAGGATCTTAGACCCAAACAAGAATGCAATATAACTCTTCAGATGTCAGGGAACTAAGGACCAACACTATGACTTGAGCCCAGATTTAAATTAGTTCAAAGACATTATAATCCAACCCCTTTAGATGATTTCCTTTTGATTAATTCCCTGTTTTACATGTATGCTTAACACTCTCTAATGCAGAATTCAGTACCTTTTGACTTACATCTTATACATTTCATGTTATATATCTTCTTTTTTCACATTCAAGACATATGGAAATCACATCAGTCAAATCGATTTCTTTATCATTGTACCCCATCATTTCAGCAACTGAATTCAAGGTGACTTACAAAACCCAACCTCATAATAGCAATCATATTTTTTAAAAAATGAAGTGGCATTATACTAAGAAACCAGATAACAACTTTGCTACTTCTTGGATGAGAAAGAAAGCAGGCAAGTGGTTTCTTGTTTGCCTGTTCCTGAAATCAAAACAGGGAGATCAGGGACCACATTGCTCTTAGAGAATACAAACACCCATCACTATCCATTTTCTTCTTTTGGATTCTGAAACCTGTATTGAAAAGACAGTGTGGGGGATTAAGTTAACTAATCTGGTCCTTCAAAGCACCAATTGATGGGTGGGCAAATAAGCAAGCAAAGATAACCCTTTCCCCTTCCCTTTGGAAGGCTGTGCTAAAGCAAAATTTCCTCATGATTAGTCTCCAAAATTGGATGTGAAATTGCCAATACTTTTCAGACAGTAAGGGCAAGTAAGAAACTGGAACCAGTAGCAACTCACCCCATTATTTCTGTTGAGAGAAATAAAAGCTAACTGATTATTTAGTGGCATTAGCTTCTCCTAGAAGAAACAGTTGTTGACACTTCTGACCTTCTCCCTTTGGCTGATATGTTCCTGGGGGCAGGTGAAGAAATGTGCAAGCAAGGGAATGTAGCAGCTGCACCTTTTTCCATGCTCATTTTCCCTGCACATCACAATAAGGTGGGCTGATCAAGAGAAAGCTACTATTTTTGCCTGCTCTGTCATCTTTCTCTGGGTAGTACAAAGTGGTCTATTGAACTACACATCTCTTCCTTTGACTTGGCCATTTCAGGGTGGCACTATCAGTGGTCCAAGAGGTAAGACTGTGGTCAGTCTCTCTAACTGCACACCTTCCTTCTCCCTTTATTCATCTGGACATCCTCAATAAGAACAGGATGCGAAGATTCAAAGAACCTGAACAAGCAAAAGAAGACAGTGGCCTGAGCATTCTCATTCCTGCTTTTGCCTGGGAAAAGGCAAAACTCACCCTCTCATGCCTGGTCCTGTGGAGCACTGAAGTCAATCCCCACCATCAACTTATTTGGGAGGAAGTGACTCTGGACAGAAAAGTGCTGCAGTAGCCAGAGAAAAACAGAAAGAACCTAAGTAAGTGGACTGGAGGCACTGCTCTGGCTATCTCTCTAGGCAGCCTGGTGTCCTCCAGATATGTTGAACCAAGTTCCATAAATCCCAGCCAGTACAGGAGTTGAAGTCAACACATTTGGAGAGTAGCAGCTGAGGAAAAGCTGTTCTATGAAGTAGAGAGCCTCCTCCCTGCTGCAATACCCAGGCATAAGGAGGCAGGAAGAGTGGGCTTCTCTTGCTTATATACTTCCCATTCCTGCCCCAGAAGTGGAAAAACGTATGGAAAGAGGAACGGGAGGATTTGCTTCAGGGCAAGGAAAGCGGGGTGGGTAGTTACATTTGCACTCGTCTCCTTACTTCAAAGAAAACACGGGGAGGGGGTTTTAGATGTTACACTTCTATGCACAGGCGCTTCCTCCCCCGATCGCCCCTCTCCATCCACTCCGCTGCCCAGGCTCCTTTGCTCCATCCTACCTCGCTTCCCCATCGGCTTGCCCAAAGCAGATCCTTCCCCAGAGGCGACCCGTTTCTAGGACCCCTTTACTACCGCCGCTGCGCATCCCTTACCCGGTGAGGCAGCGTTTCCTCCTCACGGCCTGGGTAATTTAAGGAAGCAGAGCCGGTCTCCGGCCCTCGCTTGTCTTCCGCCCCGTCGCCTCGCTCTCATTCACCTCCGACCCAAGAGCACCGACGGGAAAGCAGCGCCTCTCCTGCGCCTTCCCCGCGCGCTACGTCGCGAGGTCCCGACAAAAACTCCAGCCCCGCGCAGGCTTGAGCCCGAAGAAGTGGCCGCCGCAAAGTGACTCGCTCCCGCCGCCGGCAGCCCGGCGCTCCTCCGCTAAACGCGACGAGGCAGTTCGGCAGGTTTCCCGCGGCTTTTCCACTCCAGGCGGACGCCGTAGTTGGAGCCCCTCTCCCCTCTCGCAGACCCTTCTGGTCTGCCGCTGGCCTCGGCGGTCGACAGCCCCGAAGAAGCAGCCCTCTCTCCGGAGAAGGAGCAGAGCGGGAAGGCGAAGAAAGGGAAGGCTGAGGGGATGGGCGGCCGCGGAGTTCCGTGGGCTTCCCTTTCCCGCTTCTTGGAAAAGTAGCTGTGGTCGTTCGCCCCCCGCCCCTCGCCTCGCGTGCCTTCTCGGGCAAGGTCTCGCGTCTGACGGGGAGGCTTCCCTCAGTCCCGACGCTTTCTGAAAGCCCCGCAGGTGGGCGGGAGGAGGAGGGAGAGGCGGGGGCCCCTCAGCACAGAACGCGAGTGGGAGAAAAGGCTTTTCAATATATTTCGGTGGGGAAAAACTATTTTCTCGCTTTTCTCCTCCCCCAGCTCGCTCTGCTTCCAAGCGGCTGCTGCGTGCCCGAGCCAGAGGTACTCATCCCGCTGCTCATGAATATTCCGAGGGAAGCGAGAGCCGCTAAAATAAATTGAATTAGTCCACTGGTGCCAGGAATGCGAGCTCCTTTTTCCTGGAGGAGCTGTCTGGAAAGCCACCAGCTTACAGTGATTAATGGTCAGTTGGTAGGTTGAAGAGGAGACAGAGGCAGTAGTGCTCACTGGG
The DNA here is from genome assembly GCA_032468055.1 of Acrochordus granulatus. Classification (NCBI taxonomy): domain Eukaryota; kingdom Metazoa; phylum Chordata; class Lepidosauria; order Squamata; family Acrochordidae; genus Acrochordus; species Acrochordus granulatus. Next base: position 104,964 of record JANHZU010003198.1, read on the forward strand.
TACTTTTGCAAGGATGCCTTCATTCCGAAGGTTGGTCCTTAGATTTGCAGTCCATACAGATCTCCTTGGATGTGAAAATAAGAGACTATCATCATCAGGGTTTGGTAAATCATGAACATGCCTATGTCGCTCTGTAACTTATTTTTGGTTATCTATTCTTTGGGTTTTTATTTTATATTTTAACAAGGAACTCAAGACAGGGCATCCCATCTCTTTTTTTATGGAGCAGGCCAGTGGTTCTCAGTATGTTGCCTGGGGGTCCCCAAGTCTCTTTTCAGAGGATCTGAAAAATCAATTATTTTAAAATTTCTCAATTTTAATTTCCAATACAATAAATATTGAGAGACACAACCAACATCAACCAAAGCTCTTTAGGATCCTCAATTATTTGAAAGACCCTAAAGAGCTTTCAGGAGGACTTCATAGTTTTTGGCAGCTGGTTGTGGCAGCTTGGCTAAAAATAATGAACTGGTTACCAGTGACTTTGAACTGAATAAAATCAGGAATATATTGCACAAATTCTGCTTTGGAAAGGCTGATTTGGGCTTTCCTGTTGAACAACCAAGGTTGGCTGGCAACTCAGAAGCTTAAAAATTTCCTTCAATCCTGCATGAGTTCTGCAATTAAAGAGGATCAATGGTTATTAGCTTGGTAGCACCCAGCCAACATGCCCCATGCATCTTAACAGTGCAGCAGGTAAGAAGGCCATGGTCATACCCATCAGATACTGTCAGCTCTTCAAGGTAGACCAGGTGAGGAGCCAAAAGCATGCATGCTAATACTATTTTTGTTACAGTAATAGTAAAAGAATCTTACAAATCTGAATTTGTTTTTCCCTCCCCTTCCTTTATCTTCATGAGAACTAAGGAGGGTCTTTTCTAAGATGCTTACAGAAGTTTACAGTCACCAGTTACAGTTCTAGTCTGGGCTCAGATTTATTTTATCTGATCATTGCCTTAGTTGTAGCTCTTTCTCCTATTCTTGCAGCCTATTACAGAAACAGACAAAGAGAAGATGGCAGAAGCTTGCTGATTTGGCCAGTGAAAATCCTAGATGGGCTCTGGGAACCATCATGATGCAGTGACCTGACCAGACTCAGTTTCTTGGAACCAAGAAATTGGAGATCTGCTGTATTTGCTATTTCCAGTCTAGTCCCTTGTCCACCTTTGTAACTCTGAAGTTGGAAGTGAGCATTTGGGGCTTTTCCCATTCACCAGAAGGCAGCAGCACAATGGAATAATGCTTTCAGCATGTCCTGATTTTAGATGAAGTGCCTAATAAGTTTTATACAACACTGCATGAGGTTCTAAATTTAATCGTCTTTGCTTCGCTTGTGACTGAGTGTGTCTTTGAACTAGTCTGATATTGGAAATAATTTTTCATTTTCAAAGTTGCAAGAACATCTGTTTTGATTCCTCACAGAGCAACAGAGAAAACTCTGTACATGCTCAGATTAGAAAAAAATAACTCTTGTACACAGATGGCATGATAAAAATAATAGAGTTGGCAAATAAAGTATGCAAGCTTAAAGACAAATACACAAAACAGTTCAAGACCAATATTATCACCAAGGTTTTTCTCTTTGTTATTTAAATATATATTTATTATGGTTTTGTTTTGTTTTCTGCTAAATTAAATCTAAATACTTTTGTTTCCCAATGTTGCAATAGAAGCCAAGGTGAAATAGACTGAAATCTCCCTTATATTTTACTAAAATCATTTTCTCCTAAGTAATAAAACTTAATCTGCTGTTGGCAACTAAATGTTCTTCTGATCTAACATTTCTATGGTTATTATGTATGCTGCAAAATATCATTCTCAGTTTTCCTGATCTGTGAAAAGCGAATAACACTAAATTCCCATTCATCATTCTTGGGTAAGAAGAATCTTAAAAAATGTTGTTCTGAAGTTCAGTGGCCACTTTTATAATAATCAGGAAAATAATATAACAACAGCGATGTTTGCTTTGTGATATTGAAGATTATGTCCTTTACTATATTTGTAATCTTCATTTAAATAGATATTTACATGTAGATAAATTTCTTAAGGAAAATTCTAGAGGAAAAAAAAGAAAGAAGAAAAAAATAGAGATTGATTATTTCTTAAAATGGGCTGGCTATTGAAAAAAGGTAACTGCATGAGGATTTTAAAAACCAATTTCCACAAGTATAAGGTGAAGAAAGGAAAGGATCGGAGCACCTTAAAAAGTATGATAGACTCATGGTTCATATTTTTAAAATCTGTCCATGAAGCAGAAGCAGGAACATTGCTTTAAGAGTGTGGAAGAAATAAATTATGAGCTGTGGCATCCACAGCATACCTGATCATACAGAAGTCTTGGTCTGATTCCACCATTTCTTTATTTTCCCTTGGGAAATAAAGGAAGAGCATGAAGGAAGGGAGGGGAAGAGAGTCATGGTTTTCAGGCACTGATTAGCCATGTTGGCTCAAATATTTCATTCCCAACAGTGATAATGATTGAATGAATGCTTAAGTATATAAATCAAGACATATTTTCCCATAATCTCTTTGATGGATTTAAATTAATTTCTAAAGGGAAATAATTATTTTTATACACAAATATGCTTCTTATAAAAAATATTGCCTGTGGATGGTATAAAGAAACCTGAAATGCCTTAATAAGCAGAATTCATGCTCCAAGCTCATTCACTTTTGTAAATCCTGCAAATATAGGCTAAATTTGAAATTTTGTAGCAATAAGTTCTAGCATAAAATATAATTCCAGTATAAAACAGAAGATTAATTAACTTATGTTCAACTCTTAAATTACAAATATTTTTAAAACATTTCCGGAGAGGTTGAAACACTGATGAATAAGTTGACTGATTTATGATGATTAATACAATCATTAATACAATAGCACACAGATTTTAGATTTTCAGGAATGATGAGAAAACAAAAATAATTAAAATCTCAGTTTAGCAGACTATGGATGCAATAGATAAAATCCCATTTGCCATTTTATGTGTGCATTGTGCCACATGTAAAATCCCATTTACCATGGACATTAGTGTCTAATCTTTCCATGTTTTATTAGCATCTTTGATGTAGCCAGCTTCCTTTCTTTCTTGATAAACTGTGTTTTGAAAAAAATAACATGGTCAGAATCTACATCAGTCTATAGTACATATTAGGATGATTTCCTTATCATCATTCAGTCCTAAGTCAAGCAGATATTGCAAGAAATACTTGGAACATACTGTTCAAATGGTTGATCTATGGTTTTGATTGGTCTGTTTGAATTTTGCTTCTCAGAAGTTACTCTAGGAATAAGTCTGTTTGATAAAACTTGATTTTCTATATGTGGCTGTCAAAATGCCAAATAGTTTTATTAAATCAGACAAATCCTCAAGTGTCTGGGTTTCTGACAACTTTGGGTAGCCAAATCTGTATTTTATTTTTAAGAAGCAAATGATTATTTCTGTTTATCTGCTTGATTCTTTAATAAATATATTAAATCAACTGAAAGTGAATAGTCCTTTTGCCTAGTCTGTAATGGTCCTGCCCACGTGTCAGATTCCTAGGTTTCTTCATTTCCTAGTTCTTAAGGAGACTAAAGTAAAACTCTGGAAAAGAAACATCCTTTTATATCAGATCAGCCCACAGTTGGATTCAGGCTGAGCTTGCAGACCATAAAAGAGCTTTGGCAGTCTGTTCTATTTAGTGGGGTTACAGGTACACACATTCAAGATGTCACAGTATCCAAAATCTATCGTCAAATTGCTGTTTCAGTACAAAATGTCTCAAATAAAAAGAATTCTATCCAATCTGTAACAAAATTACTATTTGCTATTTTAATATCCATACTAAATTATTTGTAGTTGTGGCTTATTTACGTTTTGGTATATTGTCAATACTATGATTTAATATGTAACATTTATTTCATGTGCAAGATCATTAGATGTACTGCCAATGTTACTGGTGATTTTGCTTTTGTCCCTAGCTACCTTTCAGATTTTGTTTCAACAACAATAATAATGATTCTTCAGTACTGGAATCTTTTTATTTAGGAAATAATATCCTGTATATCCTATGAAGTAGTTTGCAAAGAAAACACTTCAGACGTTTATACTAAGTTTCCTATGTACCTTTAACAAAGCCAGAATGGATGCAAAATTACATGTGATATCTTCTTCCATGCTTTTTTTTTATTTTATCCTGTTACTAATAGAAAAAAATAACATAGTGTGGGTTGAAATTAATGTTCATTCAGGACACACATTCACAGATTTAACTGATACAGGGCATTTGAATGTTCAGATGTGTGTATTCTTATCAGGATTTCTTTTTCAGTGTGCTTCATCTAAGCCAATCACCTGGAGCTTTTAATCTATGAATGTAATCTAATCGATGAAGATTCCACAACTGAATATAAAACACCATTAGGAATCTTTGCCTCTTCTCACAAGTTCCATACTGCTTTTCCAAGCCTTGAACCTCTGTTCCAAAGGAAAAAGGTAACACTCTTAATAGTTTTTCGCTGACAATTAAGGTAATCTTTAATGGTTTTAAGACAGCCTTTATTTGTCAATAGTGATAACTCTTGTAAAGTTTCATTGACCAATAAGGGAGGTATTTTTTGAGACTGTATTCTAGCAGTTAAAATAAAAGTCAAGTGTTAATGGAGGTAATTAGTAGTAGTATAATATTCATACTTAATTTGAGCCTATGTTCAGAAATTACTTCTCCAGGCTTTTCTGCTTTGGATAAAGAACTTCCATATCAAAGATAGAATTTATTCTCATTTCATCTGGGCAAGACTAACTATGCAAGTGGCATTCAGCTAAGCCATACAGCCTGATTCACTGCCCCTCTCCTTCCTGTTTCAGAAGAGAGTAGAATACAGCAAACTGGTTATGGCCTAACAGTTTTACCATTTGGAGGTTAATTATTTCTCATCCTGCAATAATAATTGTTTTGCTACTATATCAGTATGAATATTTGAAGATATTGCTCAGTGTATAGTCATTACTAAATTCCACAAAAAGTTAATCAAGGGCTTCACTGAAACTTGGCAACCTTTCATGGCTAGCAGAACTTTAATCATCTTACTGTGTATTTGGATCCTCTTCTCCATTTCTGGCTACAATGATCTCGCATACTGTATTTTGTCAGGATTCTCTACTATGACCCGTCCGTTTTCAGTGGCCCTGCATGGCATAGCTCATAATTTCAGTGACTATTGCAAGCCCCTCTCCCATGACTAGGTAGAGATCCACATGGGGATTATTCCTGCATAGCAATTGTTATATTGACTCATCTCCAGTGAATTTGAACTGTTTATCTGTCTAAAAGCGTATAATACTATTTTTGCTTACTAGCCATTTCCCCTTCTTCTCTGAATCCAGTCGCTTTTTTCCTACCAGCTTCTTAGTCCATTTTAGTTTCCTTTCCCTTTTTGTGTGAGACTCAGTGTATGTGGACCCCCCCCACCTGCTTTCTCCCATGTCTTTCCCTTTCTCGGGTTATTGCTGAAAGTACAACTGTATGCGTGGGATAACATTTGAAAGGATGAGATACCATATATACATTCTCCATTCAATTACAACCTGAAATATAATAAGACTGGAGGGTTTAAAAATACTGATTAAGGTTATTGACCTATATACATTAACTTAAGGGTAACCACTATTGATCTTGATTGAATTCTGAGTAGATTGCACTGTTAATGGGAGCTTATTTTGTAATCATCTTCATTTGATTCTGAAAATGGTGTTTTCTCCTTTGAGGTGTTGAGATGACACGGGGTAAAATATAAATGACTACAGCAGTGGAGCAAGGATAATTGTAATTGCGAAAGCAAATAACAATAGTACATGTATAGTATTACACTAACCTATTTTACCTTTTTATGAGTATAACATATTTATATCAGATATAAATATTTAGCATTACAGTTTAACAGATTTTCTTACATATGAGCTTATTCATATATCACATTCTCATTATTATTTAAAGATTACATTTTTATTTTTATCTTAATTTCATATTCTGCAAGTTATTTGCTAGACTCATTTTTGAAGAAAAAACTAGGATGATCGATAGGTTGACAGACTGATTAGATTAATGCTTTAAAAAGTTTAAAATTTGTGAGTAATTTTCCATGATTAATATGCAACAGAATTGTTCTACTTTGTTTGATTTTAGTTTCAATATAAGATGCTTTTCCACATTTGCAGTTTATTTTATGCTGAAAGACTTGGAAAATACTTGCAGCATTTTGGGAAATGGGCTGGTAAAATTATTTACATTTGCAGGATAGGGGGATATCTTTATAGTAGTGACCAACATAGTGTATATACAAATACACATATAAACAACATAGTTTTCATACATATATTATATACATGTACATATACACATACAGAGAGAGAGAGAGAGATACCTGTCTTTTCTCTTCCAGTAGAAAAGAATATAAGGATGTATATGTGTGTGCAATTTATTGGAAGAAAAAATATAGCATCTTTTCTGGTGCATTGCTATGCGGGAGAATGGAAGGAAGTACAGTGGCTTCCAGCTAATTTAATATTTAACTGGAAGGCAAACTAAAAAATCCAAAAAAACTTATTTGTGTATATGACAGTAATAGATCTGCCTAATATGAATTCTGTGGACAAATTAGGGTTCAGAAGCATAATAGAAGGAACCTTAGTGCTAAATGAAGGAACACTGTTTACTAATTTAAAGAAAGCAGAGTAAGACAACTGAAGCAATAATGGGTATAAACATTAATCTTCAACACTGAATGGCAGGTGCTACAAAATAAATTCTTCCTATCTACTTAATGGGGAGAAATGGCATCCAAAAAGATTCAGATCTAAAGAAGTTTTAAAAAATGTAAATGTGATTTGTCAGTCAGATCTAGTCTGCCATTCTAAGTAGTGGGCAGATCCAATCAGGAGGGAGAAGATAAATAAAGACTCCTTTTTTTATCCCTGATGTGAAGAGGGCAGATCCCTTTTTAGACTGCATCAGAGCAAGGTAATGAGAAATCCCCATCCCAGAAATCAAGGAATATAACAATGTACAGTTAAAGAGCTTAGATGCTAATTAGAATTTTGGTTGTTTACATATAGTAGTGACAAATTTACTTGTTCTGACTTTGTTCTCTCAGAGTTTGGGTAAGCCCACATGTAATAATTCTGGGATTACCCTTTTACAAATAGTTTATATTTTATTTTATTTTTCATTCTTTCAACTTTCTAAATTTTGACCTTAATGTACATAATAACATATCATCCCTTTGAGGTAGATCATTCTAGGAAACCAAAGTCATGCATGATAATTCTATTTTTATTATAAGGCTACAAGTCAGATTTTAGTCAGATTTACAAGTCAGATTGCACTTCCATTCCCCTTTCCTTTACCTTCAAGAGCAGTGAAATGCCTGAAATACTTTTTCAAACTATATTTCTGCCTTGAATTCAAATTTATTTTGTCTGATCATTGCTTTGATTGTGTCTCTTCCTCCTGTTTCTCAAGGTTATTCGTACTGCTCATTACATAAAGATTTGAATTCTTATTGAATCTGCACTTTGATTCTGAAAATCAAATGCTTTATACTTTAATACACTTATTTGCCTTTCTAGTGGAAGAAAAGGAGAGGAGGGGAACTTTCCTTTATTTATTCCCAGGTTACAGAGATTTTTCTAGGAAACAGTGGTTTGTCACTGCATTCAGGAATGTGAAAAAGTGTTATAGGAAGAGTAGCTGAAAGGCTACAGGATTTTGCTTGAAGGAGCCAGAAGATTAACTATCTACATTTGAGGCATGCTTGTCTTTCATTGTCCTTCATTATAAGATGCATGACTTTGAACACAATATAAGGGCTAATGTTTCTTTTTTTAAAAAACATCTTAAAAACAGCTGGGCTACTGCATTGACAACATCTTCCTGATAATTATCAGGAATGGGATTGCTGGCTGAGAGCAGGACACCCAGTTCTAATGTCATCAATTATTTCAGAATTCTGAAATTGCCCCATACTTGCTTTAGAGCTACAGCCATTGCTTATGGAAAAGATGGCAGAGGCAAAAATGAATCACAGAGAAGACACAAGGGGAAGGGAGGATTGGGAAAGATAGACTAAGCTACTATTATTTCTAAAGAAAATAAAAAGAATTAATAGAACAAAGAAAGAAAAGCCAAAGAAACAGCAAGAAATCTTAAGGAGACTGAGAGAACAATGGAAGGTCAAGAGAAGAAGCTAAGAAATAATGAAAAAAGAAAATTAACTTCTATAGGATAAAATTAAATCAGTGTATAGCATTATGGTTTTGATTTGAGATATAAACTCTGAAATGTAATCTCAAAGTAGTAGTGGCACCAGCATTGGTTAAGATGATGCTCTTCTTCTCAGCTTGTGCTTCTCTCTTAAGATGTTGATAAAAAACGTAATTTGGAATGAATGCATAATATCACTAGAATAATCAGCAGCACCAAATATAATTTCAGGGTTGTTCACATTCCATATTTCTGATGGAGGGAACCACAACTCATTGTTTTAACTTCGGGAGACTAGGAATAGTTTCCAGGAGTCCAGAAGACTTTCTGAATACATTATGGATACAAATATGCAGCATACATCACACACATTTCTGGTTCCTGAAGTACAACGTGTCATTGCATAAAAGCCTTTTGTGACATATAAGCCCTCTTCTACCCCTCCATTGTCTATTTTAAAGATAGGAATTTTCAGAAGTAAATTAATAAAAGGCACATTACTGTCAAATTTCTGAAGCTCAATTTGCTAAAAAAGTTATATTGTAGAGAGGGTGGGAATAAGCAAGAATAAAATATATATGACAGGTTTAATAGAGTCGAGTTGCGATGAATATACCTTGATTATTCCATACACCATAGCACCATGAAAATAAAATTCAGACAGTCTTTAGTGCTCTAAGTAATAATTTAAGGTAATCAACAATACATAAAATGTTGTTTATACATGCATCACAGAGCACTCCAGAGGATTCTATCATAGTATGAGTTTTTTTAAAAAAATTACCAGCTACTCTAGCATATATTTTTTATATATAAAAGCAGCATGTATATGTGCACTTTAACAATGCCACTGGTGTGCAGCAGTTTGAAGTTCAGCTTCTATTCATTTTGCAGTACTGTTTTTGATTGCCTTTCTAAAGAACGTTGGTTTATGCACAAAATAATAAAAACAACAGTAACAGACTGTAAATGGGATTGAAAGTGCTCAGTATTTGTATCTCCCAAAGATATCTGATCTGGTGTTGATATTCCTGGAATTTACTGAGGGGTGTTTAAGCCTAGATAGAACACAATAACTTTAAACCATATTGTTACATTATTCTCTTCTCCTGCCTTTAGAATAATTTCCTTCTGTATCAATGCCATAGTTATAACAAGATACTGGAATGATACTGGTGATATAAATACAACCTTGTCATAACAAGTCTTTTTGTTCTTTCACAAATGTGCATGCAATTCTTTAGTAAGAAACAACTAAAACAAAACAAACAAAACCCAAAACCTTAATGTGGCTCATTTTATATTATAAACTCATGTACATCATTGGATGAACCTAAATTATTCAGATAGCAACATGCCTGTTTCCCTATAGCTAAATAAAAATGGTAGTATCTGTGATTTGATTAGATTAGCAGGACAGAGGAGACTTGGGAAGATAGACTAAGCCACTATGTATGTGAACAGAACTGGAAGGCTTGAGTTAAATAAATAGCACACTTATTTCAAAAAGTAAACTTACTGAGCTGGTTTAATTATTAGACAAGTGAGGAAGCTGTCTCAAAGGGCTGATTTTGGGTGTTGCAAAAGTGTAGCAAATTGTTAGCTCTTTGATTTATTACTGTTTTATGATTGCCAAAGATGGTGCCAAACTTGGATACTATACATGATAAGTTGTGGGTGGTTGGGAAAACAAATTCTGGCATCATTATTTATTATTCCAGTTCTTGGGGTTGCAATAACAGACATCTATCATTCCACAAGGAAATAGAGAGATTTTATACTTTCAAGACAAGCTGTTTCTACTCCTCCCCACTTTTGTAGTAGCTCAATTCACACGTTCTTACCCTAGCAAAGGTTTAGTTCCCCATGCTTTTGATGAAGTGGTGGAGGCAAGACATGCTTATTAATTTGAATATGCATTCAGAGGCCCCTTTCAAAAAACTAATTCTTTTTTTTAATGTGCTCTGAGTGTAGAAAAGGGAAAACACCTTTGAAATGTTTCAAGGATCAACTAATCAGTATTTTCCACAAACAGCTTTTTCTGTCAATTGATCATTTTTGGGGTTTGATTCAATTTGGAAGTTTCCATCTTGTCCAAACACTAAATCCAGAAAAGGTTCAGCACTCAGTTGATGTCTAGCTTTCTGTAGTTAGCTTAAGTTGGAAATATTAAACAAGAAAATATAGTTGGATTACATAGTTTAACACCCCATTGAGGCACCACCTTGCTGTGGTTGGGGGGCTTGTGTGCTCTGAAGAAGATGAGAGCT
>JANHZU010003199.1:13713-24287 GCA_032468055.1 Acrochordus granulatus
AAAGTATTAGCTAATTGTCCCAATTTTGTGCCATCTGCAGACCCTTTAATGGCCTGTACAACGCCCTTATCCAGGTCATTGATAAAAATGTTGACCAGCACAGGACCAAGGGCAGAGCTCTGTGTACCCCTCCGTCCCACCCCTTCCATATTTCCCATCAAGCTGGATTAGAATCATCAGTGAGTACTCTTTGGGTATAGTCATTCAGCCAATTATGAATCCATCTAACAATAATATCATCTAACCCACAGTTACTATTTTAAAAGAGATTATTAACCTGCTTTTTACCTGTTTTTGAAGTGTATAATGGGAAAACACAAGACATGAGTTGGCACTGCATTAAAAAAAATAAATTTCAAATTAATCCCACCAGATATCTTTAATCTTTTAATTTGCTGTGCTACTGTTTGGTTGGCTTGCAATTATTAACCCTCCTTGCATGTATTTCCTAAACTACTTAGGGAAGATGTACTCACAGCGCTACTATTAGTGCTTGATTTCTATAGCTGGCTGTAAATAATTATTTTTATAGTAAAATAGATATGCAATCTTAACTTCATTTGTGCTGAGTTTTCTCCATCAATTTCCACTGAAAGCTTTGGTTTGTATGGGATATCCAGCATGAAACAGAATACGTAGATCATCGAGAGCTGCAGAGAAGGCAAAACAAAACTGTGAAAATGGCAGATTAGAAACTAGTTTATTTCACTTGCAAACCAAAAGTTTCTGTGCATTCTATAAAAATGCTTCCATAAAGATAAATAATTTGTTCTTGGCTCTCGGCAACATGGCAGATGTGATCCTTTAGATGCTAGTGAAAGTTTGCAGGCAGGCTGAGAAATGAAGAGAAGAGATGGCGGGTGAGTCAGAGAAATTCTCTTATTTATTTTTCACATTTTTAAACTGCCCATCTCCCTCCGAAAGGAACTGTCTTATAAATGGCAATCAACCTATGTGGAGAAAAATCTGGGGGAAAGTGTCACAAAGAATTCAAAGAAACCCAGCCTGATGGTATCCACTATAAATGAGGCTACCAAATTATCCCTATAATTTCCAAGGTTCTCTATTTATCCCAGATAAATATTAAAGTATTAAAACCTAGGCAGTCTTGTGAGGGCTTGACCATGATCAAAATTTCAGCCCTAAAATGTAAAACAGGGATGAACAAAGGGCAGACTTAAAACACTAATTTTGTCGGTGGGTTCCCCAAAGGTTTTGGGTCACAACACACTGTGGGAATGGTCTGGAATTTTTTACTTTGTTTAAATGCAATGTGCCTATTTTACTGCTTACATTCTAGTTTTAGTGTTTTTCAAAATGATAGGAATCAATTTTCATAAGTTGTCAACCACTACACTCAAGGGAGACCTGAATGGTAGAAAAAGGAGGGGACTCAGTGACTCCATGCAACAAGTTGCCCACCCTGTAGAAACTATGAGGCTGAGAATTGCACAAAATGAAGGGAAAACTCCATATAAGGTTTGCGGAGTTCTTGTATAAAAGGACATGAATCTAATGAATGAATTGATGGAGAAACAAATACATAAGTATTTCAGAATTACCTATATTCTTCATTGTCTGAAACCTTGAAGTGTAAAATATTCAAAGAAAGCTAAATAGGTGCTGCTTAATATGACTATTCATATTTTGAAAATATTTGGGAAGAAGTGCTTTGATATTTCTGTCCGCATGAACGCAGAAGCCTTTGGTACTCATAAAACAATATCTTTTTCTTCGGACTTCTGCTTGAATCTGAAAAAAAGTGTTGTCTTAAGAGTCTCATCAGTTTTAATTAATTCATTTTAAAGCAACATACCTTTTTTAGGCTGACAAAGAAAGGGGGGGAAGAGATGCTTTAATGAATAGCAGAGGAAAGCTATTTTTGTGCAAGGTCTGAATATCAAACATAGAAACTACAGGTAGGAAAACAATGCTGGATATACCTTTAGAGGAAATAAGATAAATGGCTTTTTAAACCTCTTTGAATGACTTTTGTCCACTAAGTATAAAACTTACCCGAAATAGGTAAATAAAATCTCTATGTAGTTTATGCCATTTAGATGGAAATTATAAAATTATCAGCAGCAGACAATTGATAAACTTCTTAAGGAGATCAATTGAAAAAATGTTCACTGTTAGATACAAATAAATGATTTAAATTAAAAGGAAATGAATAAAAAACTTAAACTGTGGAGTCCTTGTGTTCTCTGAGCTTGATTGTTTTCTTGCAGACATTTCATAACCAAACTAGGTAACATTACCAAGGCTAGAAGAGAGTGAGGCTTGCTTTTATATATACTCATGGCTTGCCCTGTGACAGGACAAGAGTGACCCATGTTAACACTGTTACGTTGGCTTCACTGGTTGCCAGTTTTCTTTGGGTGCAATTTAAGGTATTGGTTATTTTCTATAAAGCCCTTTATGGCATGGGTCCAGACTACCCGAGGAAGTGGCTTACCCCAATGGGATTGGCCCACCACACTCATGCTGGCAGTAAAGGCAAGCTGTGGATCCTTCACCCAAGGAATTTCAGCTGGTGGGCTCCAGAAGGAGAGTTTTTTCTGCTGCGGCGGCTGCCCTGTGGAACATCATATCTCCCCCAAGGTGAAATCTGCCCCCACCATTTTGGCCTTTTGCATAGTGCTTAAAACCCAGCTTTGCAGAATGGGTAGTGGAGGTGGTTTTTGGATAGAAGACCCCCCTTCCATTTTAGCACCCCCATCTTGCTTATCTCTTTTAATCTTTGATGGTTCGTTGCACAATCAACCAGAAGTTTAGATTGGGTTTGGCATTTTTGTCCACCTATTGAGTTCTTCCCAATGACCTGGGATAGGCAGATGCTGTTCTTTGATGTTGTTAAAGGTATAAAATCGCAGGACGTAATTCAAATTACGTCAATGCCAATGGTGTTCAAGTAGTGCTTCAGTTGTTTTGGGATTGTGCCCAAGGTGCCTATTACTATTGGGCAATATTTGTATATCTGTAATGGATAGACACACTTTTTCTTCCAATAGTTCTGCAGCTGCTTGCCCTGGTTGCTTAGCCAACAGTCCTGAGTCCTGTAGCCCGTTTTTCACCAGATGTTCAGGAACTCCAACACTTAGCATTGTCCTTGTTGCCCTGGGCAATGACCAAGCCAATATGGGTTTCTGTATGTCTCACCATATTTTTTATGGGAGAAACACTTTTTGTCTGGCTCCTCTGAAGAGACCTGCCCTGTATGGTTGAACCTCTGGAATAACTCTTATCTTCCTCAGAGCACACAAGCCCCACAACCATGTCAAAGTAGTGCCTTCCTGGAGGTTATCTTTTGTGAAATTTTATTAATTTTAAATAATTATTATTGTATTGAATTAATATTTTATTATTATTTTATTGTAAGCCACCCAGAATTGCTGGTGCAAGATAGGCAACAAAGACATTTAATAAATATATAAATTTTGTACCAATAATTATCCAAGTAACATCCTAGGATTTTCACCTTAAAGTATCTACACTATAGTAATATTTTTCATTCTTTGACTAGGAGATGTCTCAAGTTTTCAGATATATAAAATATTATGTCTGTAGAAACCTTTGAACCAGTTCTTCCTATTATTGGCTAAAAATTTGAACAGATGACAGATGGATGAATGGACAGATGCATAGACAAACAGACAGACAAACAGGACATAGACCAAAACGAAGACTACAAAATAGCATCTTGGTTAAGTAGTGGATTTTCTCCTTGCAAAATGCAGGAAAGTTTGAAAAAAACTGAATTTAGGGACATAAACAATGTCACAGTGATGGAGTGATGGAAAATTACTGTGGGTAATTTCCAATTTCATCTAGCACCCTTCCAGGCTGTTGATCAGTCAATTGAAAACAATTCATTTAAGACAGTTAATTGAAACATATTTATGTATTTATGGAAAGCCATAAATTAAAGGGTGGCTTATAATAAAATATTATTTTGTTCTTTTGAATTAATAAAAATAACTAAGAAAAACTAAATTAAGCACTTTGCATTTTAAATCTTCTTCATTCCATTTACCATTTAATATACCACAAAAAATTGCTCAAAAGACTCTAGTTCCTTAAATATTAGAACTGACGTCTATAATTTCCACGCCATAAATCCATTTTCCCAGATTTCATACTTTAGATGTGTTTAGTAAGTTTCACAAATGTACTAAGTTTCAAATGTAGTCTTAAGACATAGGATGAAGCAACTATGTCAGAGACAAGCAAATTTGGACTGGCAACTGACATCCCCGTAAGAATTATTCATCTTCAAATTAACATATCCCATTATAACAAAGACAGAAAAGAATTCTGAAAGTTCATGATATATATCTGAAAACTGAGAAACCTCCCAGGCAAAGAATGAAAAATATTAATGTAGTTGCTAGAAGATGAATATTTATTTATCAAATTTAGACACCATTCAAGTGACTCTGGGTGGTTTACAAATACAGACTATAAAAACAATATAAGAGAGACATAATTAAAAGCAAAATTTAAACAAAGTAAAGAACAGAATAAAAACAGAATTAGAAAGGTGAGTTAAAAGGTGAAAGGAATGCCCTCAGGCCACCAAGCACTCCAGAGTTGCATTTGTCACCAGTTGGAAGAGCCATGCTTCATGCTCTTCCAGAAGGCCAAAAGAGTGGGGGCAACCTCACTTCTGGGGCAGGAAATTCCATAGGTTGGGGGCAACAGCAGAGAAAGCTCTTTTCCTAGACCCCACCAGTCAAAATTGTTTAATCAACAGGATCTGTAACATATCCTCCCTGCCTGACCAGTTGGGATGGGTCAATGTAATTGGGAATTACAATTCCACAGGTAACCTGGTTCCATGCCATGAAGGGATTTACGAGTGATAGCCAACACATTTAATTAGATCCAGAAGCAAACCAGCACTCAAAGTCATTAATGAAGCAAGGGTTACATGCACAGTGCTTGGAACTGTCACCTAAAATCCTTAAAAAGAATCAAGAGATGTCTATAGCACCACTGGAGAAAGACAAGAGATGAATCTAACTGAACATGACTTAGAGATGCTATTAAGGCCTACCTCATGGTGGAAAGAGTGGTGAAATATCAATATTTCTGTCTTCTTATTGAATTTGCAGAGTGCTACACAGCAACCCCTTTTAAGTTATCCAGACTGTCCTGGGCAAATGGGGCTTGGAGGTTTACCTTCAGGGCCACACAGAGGAATTATCTGTGCGTCTGGTGGATAAAATTACCCTGATCCATTCCCAGTTGGTTTGGTGCAAACACTATGGAGATACCTTGTGAGCAGACTTACTGATTATTTTGGGAACAGTCTGATGCTTTTGCACATGAGGAAGTGGGCAGGGTACTCGGGATGGTAAATGCAACCATCTGTGAACTAGATCCATGCTGTTCTGATTGGTTAAGGCTGTCCCAAGAGGTGACATGTGGCTGACTCTTAGGGATGGTTAATTTATCCTTCAGGAGGATGTTCCTGGAACCCTTTAAAGAGGTGCTGGCAAGCCCTCTCCTCAAGAAACTTTTGCTGGACCTCACCATGCTGATAATTTCTTTCTTTTTTATTTAATTTATATGCTGCCAAAATCCGGAGACTCTTGGTGGCTAACAAAAAATATAATCCTTAAAAACATTAATTAAAAACATTAAATTTTTAGGGAAGATGGCTGAGAAAGTGGTGTCACTGCAGTTCCAGAAGATCCTGGATGAAACAAATGATCTGGACCTCTCTCAGTTGGATTTCAGGCCCAGATATGGGGCAGAGCACTGGTTATGCTTTTAGATGAACTCTGGTAGGAACTGGATGGAAGTAGTGCCTCCATCCTCATATTTTTGACTTCTTCTGCTTTATGACATGCTGCAAGGCTCACTGCTCATACCACCTCCACATCCACCCACAGCCACTGTCTTACCAAGGTTCACCTGAAACCTATTGTTCACCATCCAGACCCCCATAGCCTCTAGGCACTATGAAAGAAACTCAGGGTTGAGAATTGGACCAGATGATCCTTGTGATCCCTCCTATGATTTGTTAAAATAAAATATGAATGTATGTATGTATATTTAATTAAGGAGATTTGAATTGTGAGGAAAGTAACCAACAGGAAAGCATTCTGAAAACTGAAGCCTACTCTCTAGGCCAACTGAATTGTGAGGTATTAAAGTAAGCAAATTATAATATTCATCCGTAACCACACTGCCAGAATCCTTTTTTAAAAAAATATATCTGTCTATATTCCATAAATCTAAATGTATTAAATCATCCATTTGATAACTTCCTCAGGAATATTCAGGTAGTTTTCTGAGGAAGCCTACAGCTATGTGAATGTCTCTTAGATTTTTTTCTCTTGGACTATTCAAAGAAAAAATTATTATCATTATTATCAAAAGATTGAATACTTTTTTCTGGCACCATTTCTATATTTCTGTTGAAGAGAAGAACAGATCTCTACAAAGTAGGTCAGGAACTCCAGAGAGACAGTACCATGGCCTTTGATTTCTTTTTTTACCTTGAAGTTCAAAGAGCTTAATAAGTTCTTTGCAAATGGGAAGTGCAGAATTCTTTGAAGGGCTTACAATACACTGATCATGCAATATAAAGAGAGTTTCAGTAATACTAATAAAGAGCTCCGCATGTATGTGTGGGTGTCACATCTTTTTGGTATTGCAGGCATTACATTTTGAGAACACTTTTTTATTATTAGGAATTAAATTGATGTTGAGATTAGCCTTACCTGCTGGTTTCCTGAGCTTCAAATCCTACAAAGAGGATGTTCAATACCTCTTATTTATTTCTCAGAAGTTATGCATTTTAATGCATTTAATAACAATAGATAACAGCATAGCTCATCTGTCAGATGAGTGTATTTCTCCACAAATGTATAAATCATAAACAGCCAAGGTCACTTTTTAAAGATTTTATTTCAGTGGCCAAGGCTGCCATAGGAAAGGCAGTGATGTAATGATTGTAGTCTTGGACAGAATGTGTTGCTCTTTTGTCAAAAAAAAAACACCACCACATATTTTTCAACTGTAAATTTGGAAATGCACCACAGTTATTCAGAAGTTTACTGTCAAATTTCAATACTGTCAACATCAGGAGTTCTCATCACTGCCAGATAAAGGAATTTATCCAACACATCTAATTTAGATAAACCTACTTTTAAGTGTTGGAATTTCTTAGCTTTCAGTCTTGAGCAAACATCATTTTACTGTATATCAGTAATATTTATTTTGTTTACTTATGTATATCCTACTTTATTATGTTTAATAAACTACTCAAGGCAGCAAATATATCTAATATTCCTCTTCCTCCTATTTTCCCCACTACAACAACCCTGTGAGATGAGCTGGGCTGATAGAAGTGACTGGCCCAAAGTCATCCAGCTGGCTTTCATGGCCAAGGAGGTACTAGAACTCACAGTCTCCCAGTTTCTAGCTTGGGAGATGCTTAACCAAACTGGGTCTCTTTGAACATATTTTGCAGAGCCAAAACAACTTGAAACTGTCCACATGTCAAGGAAATAATTTCATTAATTTATTCTAAATAAAACTCAAAACCAAAAAACATAAAAAGCAAGCGAGTCAATCAGTTTCGGCTCCAAACCATAAACAGATTCCAGGCCCATTGATAAAACCATGACTAGTTTTAGTTGCCTTAGTCAAGACAAGCAAGAGTCAGGTCAATGTAACCTCTGGACTGAGGGGGTGATATTTCAAAGGGTGGGCACTGCAATAGAAGTGTTTTTGTCCTGGGTCTTATCAGATGATAGTCTTTAATTGTTGGGACCCATAACATGCCCTTTTTCCAGGATCTTATGGGAGAGGTGGTCCCTCAAATAATATTAATACCCCAATCTTAATTATGAGCAGCCAGTCTTCCAACTCTTCTACTTTCAATAGAAAATGCATTCAAGATTACTATGGGCTATTTTGATTGCCTGCTGATCATTCCTCTGTCATCCCTTCTTTGTAATTCTTTCCAGTAGCCCAGATGAAATGAGGATTGATGACACTGCAATTAGCACTAAAGAAGCTGGAACAGTCTGCTCTACGATGCTTGGGCTGAGTTTCCAGTTTCATATTTTCCCCCACCTACATAGAAAGAAAAACTACTATGAAAGCAACAAGGAGATATCAGGATATAATGAAACACCACTTGATTTCTAGGGGCTCATTTCATGCCAAAACTGAAACTACACTTTTGTTTAACAATGATATATATTTATGTAAAGAGAAATAGAGGATAATTCTGCTTTGGATATTTCCTCAATTCTAAGTGGATAATATCTGATTCTTCTCTGTTTTTATTCCTGGTCTCTGCGAAGTGACTTCCTTCCAAGATAATGTGTGATAAGACAAACAGATTTTGTACATCGTGAGGCTGGCTTAGGACAACGCTAGAATAAAAACAGAAATACTTTTAAACAAATATACACATAAGGCTACCTTACTCATGACCTAGGATGAGATGAAGAAAGCTTCATTGGGACATTGAAATAAAATGTCTGAGAATATTGCCATATGGGAACATCTGCAACAAGGCGATATTTTGTCAAAATGATGCAATGTGTGAAATCATGACACAAATTCCACTTTTTATATATTTGCACATTACAATTTTGTTTTTCTTATTAAATTTATATGCTGCTTATCTTCCCTAGAGGAGACTCTAGGTGGCTTACAAGTAAAACCAATAGAGTAAAACATTAAAATATTATAACAAATAAACTGAATCTTACCCTCATGTGTACTTGCATGGGTACATTGCAAAGCATCCTGAACAATACTCAATACTTCTTGCACTGAATTTTCTAATAAGCACGTTTTTAAAAATCCTGAATTATCAACTGTTGTAAATTAATCAGATACATTGATGAATGTCCATTTGCACTTAACAATGACACAATGTACCCTAGCAACCTGTTTTCTGTGATGATCCCCCACAATATTACCTTCATCTCAGTCCCAGCCTGGGAGGAGTCTTAAGTAGGCCTTAGTTTTTTCTAGCATTAAAACTGTATTTTTTTTGTTATTCCAATACGACCCAAGGATTGACTTAAGGAATACAAAATCTGTTAGGCTTTGTTATCCATTACATTGAAGGGGAAGTAATGATGACTGCTAGTGGATGGGAACAGAAGCAAAAGAAACAGAACTGAAATTGGTAATAGATAAGCAGATTGCATGTCACTACCATATAGCTTTCTTACAACTTGGCAATGGGAGATCTATCATTTAATAAACATTCTCAGGATTGTATCAAGAATAGGACAAGGGACTTTCCATTGGCAAACAGTGCCATCTTCAGGACATAACCTAATCTCTCCAGTATTTTCCACTACTGCCAGAGGATAATTCTCACGAGATAGGTGAGATGTTTTACGTGTCATTTATTCCATCAACAGAATACACACACACACATGTATGTATATGTATGTATGTATGGCAACCATCCAGTATCCTTGCCAAAAACAACCCATGGAACTAACAAAAGGCTAAAAGATAGAACACCAGAAGATGAGCCTCTCAGATTAGAAGAAATTACAAATAGCTCCAGAAA
Organism: Acrochordus granulatus; assembly: GCA_032468055.1. Taxonomy (NCBI): domain Eukaryota; kingdom Metazoa; phylum Chordata; class Lepidosauria; order Squamata; family Acrochordidae; genus Acrochordus; species Acrochordus granulatus. Next base: position 23,276 of record JANHZU010003199.1, read on the forward strand.
GGGTAAAGAGGCTGGGCCAAAGCTGAATGGATGCTCAGCTGTGGATGTGTCTGGAAGCAAAATAAAAGGCTGAAGCTATAAAGAACAATATTGTATAGAAAGCTGGAATATAAGATCTATGAATCAAGGTATGCTAGATGTGGTCAAACATTAGATGGCAAGATTGACATAGACATCTTGGGAATCAATAAACTAAAATGGATAGGAATGGGTGAGTTTAATTAAGATAATCACTACTGTGGACAAGAAGAAATGGAATAGTCACCATAATCAATAAAAGAGTGAGAAAAGCAGTACTGGGGTAGAATCTCAAGAACAGAATAACCTCAGTTCAAATCCAAGGCAAACCATTCAACATCACAGTAATCCAAGTCTACACCCCAATCACCGATGCTGAAGCAGCTGAAGTTGACTGGTTCTATGAATGTCCACAACACCTTTTAGAACTCACATCAAAAATCACAGGGGATTGGAATGCTAAAGTAGAAGTCAAAACATAATCAGAGTAACAGGCAAGTTTGGCCTTGGATTACAAAATGAAACAAGGCAAACATAATTTTATCAAGAGAATACACTGATCATAACAAACACATTTTCCAACAACTCAAGAGGCAGCTCTACACAGACATCACCAAATGGTCAATTGATTATATTCTTTGCAGTGAAAGATGGGAGCAGCTCTATACAGTCAGGAAAAACAAGACCTGGAGCTGACTGTGGATCAGATCATGAGCTTCTTTCAGCAAATTTTAGGCTGAAATTGAAGAATGTAGGGAAAACCACTTTGCCATTCTTGTATGATCTCAGTGATATTCCTTATGAATATACAGTAGAGGTGAAGAATAGATTTAAGGGATTAGATCTGGTAAACAGAGTGCCTGAAGAACTATAGACAGAGGTGCATATGATGTACAAGAGGTTGCTACTAAACCATCCCAAAGAAACAGAAATGCAAGAAAGCAAAGTAGCTGTCTGATGAGGCTTTAGAAATAGCTGAGGAAAGAAGGCAGGC
>JANHZU010003199.1:65801-80205 GCA_032468055.1 Acrochordus granulatus
CCATTCAATCCACTTACCAATGGTGGATTCTGGAAGAAGTGTATGGGCCAAGGTATATATTATATATATATATATATATATTATAATATTATAGCTGTAGAATCTGGACTCCAAGAACATGAACCAGAAAGGGAATCCAGCCAGCTCGCCTCAGGGAAGCCTGTTGCTTAGGTGATCAGAAGGCTGTTTTTCACTGGTCCCAAAGTTTCTGGCCATATTCCTTCCAGGATAGACTGGCCTTTTCCAACATACAAGAGAAAAACCTCTGTCAAGCATCAGTGGGCCTTGGCAGGGGGACTCTTTTTCTGGGACGTCAGTGAGGGATCCTGCTTCCTCCCTTGTAGCTCAACTCAAGAGCAGCTGCTGCAAGAAGTGGGCAGATATCTAAAAGAAAGAATTTTGGCTGGGGTCTTTTACTGCACATTGAAGCCTTGGTGCATCAATGCTCAACAATAATTTCCAGAACAATCAACCAAGTCTAAGCCACCTTCCATCTCTCGTTAGAAATGAAAGAGTTAGAGACTGATACCTGTGGCAAAAGTTGTGAGTACTTTCAGAGTCACTGCAGAGAAATGTACAGTACTACCCCAAAGAACTTATGTAGCTACTATCAAATACATAAGTTGTTTAAGCAGCTTAAAGGTTTTACATGAAAAAGTAAAAAAATGTTCGTCTCTCTATGGTAAAATATTATAAAATGTATTGCGTTCCAACAAATAGATCACAGTAACTCCCATATTATGAAGAACTTCAACTGTATTGTCACAGTTTTGCTATGTATAGCAGAAGTATGCACAAACTTACAGACACTTCATGGAGCAGGGTCCCATTGAACTTATTTTGGGTAATATATAATTGCATGGTAATTGGGCTTCCTAAGGTCTGGCAATTAAATTACGTGCTGTTTTTTTTTAGAAATCTTTAATGAGTGAGCATTGTGCAAACAGCAGCATTGATAGTATTAATTAAAAACTGATTTATCCGTAAGATTTGTTGATTCCTTCCTGTAAACATAACACATCTGTATGTATTTATAAAATTACCTGCTAATGGGGAAAAAGTTTGAAATTAATTGCAAAATTACTTTTCAATTATAGGAAAATTAGAAGTATTAGAAAAATGTTAAAATGCCTCATCTTTGATAAACTATGCTTGTTTACTTGAATAGCTGAGCTCAGTAGCACTTGCTGTCTAACCTACAATATTGTTATAGCCTCTCTTTCTCCAACATAGTTATAAATTCTTATTTTTAAAATTAACATAATTTATTAATTAACTTAATATTATTTTAAATAATATTGCTAAATCTAAATGTGTATAACACCAAGTTACTCAATAAGCTTAACAAAAAAGAGAACCTCATTTTTTCCCTATCATGAAAAACCTACATCAGAATCTTTAAGCTGCTATATAACGCATTCAAACTTTGCTTTATTTTTTATTTTTTCAAGATCTGACCTTTGGTAAAGCATTTCTTTAATTCTCCTTATAGATAAAGACATATTGAAAACCTTGCCTTATATGGATTATCTTTTCAGCAAAAATAATAAAAAGGTAAGAGTTTCCCCTGTCAGTTAAGGCCAACTTTAGGGGTAGTGCTCATCTCCAATTCACAGCTGGGGGAGCTAGCATTTATCCAAAGATACTTAATATAACACAAATACTATACATTAGGTACTTTAAAGGCTGTGCTATTAGACCTCTTCCTTGTATATTTTGTATTTCAGAAATATTTCATTATTTATAGAGACTTCTCATAAAATAAGCAAAAGAATACACATTAATTTATTTTTGTGGCTTTTAAAAAACAGAAGCTAACAAGTTCCATGGCTCGTATCTGACATCATGCACCACCGGTGGCTGCTGTTAGCTGCATGCTTTTGGGTAATATTAATGTTCATGGTTGCTAGCAAGTTCATTACGTTGACCTTCAAAGATCCTGAGGGTAAGTTAAATCAACTTTACTCTTAGTATTAATACAAGTAATTGCTGAGCAGTCAATTTTGGGTTTTTCTCCCCATTTATATGATTATTATGTTAAATTTAGGATAAGTCTAAAATAGTTTGCTTCTATGTTGCAAGAGTAAAATGTTTATCTAGGTGATTCCCACTTTCATTGCTTTTTCTGGATTCAGTTTTGGCAAATTTCTAAATGTTGAATATTGCAATTATTCCCTGTTTTTTTGATGTTAGACACTATTTAGAAAAATGAAACATAGAGATTTGATACACAATATAGAATTCTAAATACATTTTATTTGGCAAATACAGATACTAAATTACTGTATTTTGGCATATCTAATCATTTTGTGTCCAGTCTCCTTTTCAAATTAATGTAAAGTAGTACTTGGGCATAGAAGTTAAAATAATTTATATCATTTCTTGTTTGGAACATTTTTGCATAGTTCAAGTATTAGATACTCTATCCCTGTTACCTTTGATGAATGATTTTAATGCATTGGAATCCCTCTACCAAGTCAGCATCTTCTAACCAACTTTGCATCAGTTACATTATTTGTGAAGTTTTCCATTTTTATGGCTTCTCCCTAATTTAAAATTCAAGCCATGAAGTAAAGTGGATTTTTCAGATTTATCTTAATGAACAACACAGACATAATTATCTGATATTTTGGGGAGTTATTGTCTCATTGCATTAAGTGACAAGTTTGGGAAAGCTGATTTACAGATGTTATTGACTGCACTAAGGCCTTCTAAACCATAGTATTTGTTTTTTAAAAACATTTGTATTCCATTAAAATTTTGATATAGCCTGATTTGAAATTTAACTTAATTGTAATTAGTGTATATAATTGTGATAAATTAAATTGTTGATGCAGTATGAGAACAAAAGATAGCTTTACTTTGGTTACTATGTTTTCTACATCTAGTGCATGGTGCCAAGCAAGAACAATTAATACCAACAGCTACAACTGAAGTAGGAAAAGGTCATATTAGAAAAGAGAAGAGGCTGCCTGGACAGTTTCAGGTATATAGTAGAGACAGGTCAAAAGACTAAATAATACAGGTTGCATAGTTCTATAGAGGTAGTCTTTGACTGACAACCACAGTTGAGACCAGAATTTCCATTGCTAATCAAGGCAATTGTTAAGTGAGTCACAGTTGATTTTACATCTTTTTTACTATGATTGTTAAGCAAATCACTGCAGTTATTAAGTGAATTGTGCAGCTGTTAAGCAAATCCAGTTTCCCCCCATTGATTTTGCTTGTCAGAAGCTGGCTCAGAAGGTTGCAAATGGCGATCGATCGTATGCAATTGCCAAGCCTACACATTTTGATTATATGACTGTGGGGATGCTGTGATGGTTGTAAGTGCAAGAACCTGTTGTAAGTCACTTTTTTCAGTGCTACTGTAACTTTAAACAGTCACTAAACTATTGGTTGTAAGTTGAAGACTATTCATTGAGTTAGATTCTAACAGGTTCCTAGAATCAGTCAGCTAACTACTATAAAGAATTTCAAGCAAAACATCACTATAGTTATCTCTAGTGCCTATTATTAGTTTTATGAATTAAAAATGTGTTACATTATTGGATTATATTCAGATTTTAAAATGCAGTATTTTGTATTTTTGTATATAATTGAGGATACCTTCCTAAGCATGCTTATCTGGGAATCAATTCTGCTGAACGTAATATAATTTAATTTAATTGGACTGCCACCTTCTGTAGAAGCTTTTAGAACTTGTTTAAAATTCTAAGTTTTTAAATTGTACTTCCATTTAATTGTTTAAATTTACAAATTAAAAAATTGAAAAGCTACATTTTGCATTATTATCAGTAAAGTAAAAATCTTTTTCTTTTCATGATGCAGAAAAATATTTCTTTTAGTGCAGAGTTAGAATATTTTTTGTATTCCCTATTTATTTGTAAATTTCTCTCAATATCTAAAATTTTATTTCTATATTGATGAAATCAGTGTTTGCATCATCATGACAGAAGCAGCTATTCCAAAAGATGTAATACTAGCAGAAAGATAATGCTGACCTTTGGAAACCTTGTATACATTTGAATAATAGATTTTCTTGTACAAGCTGAACATTAAAATGCAAAATTATTTTTGTTCTTCTCTTCTGCCTGCCCCATCCCTTTTTATATCAAGACAATAGGAAAAGATCTATCTGAAGACCTTGTACATGAAGGCCTGGTCCATCTGGAGAGGCTTGATCTACTCAGGAATGTCTGCCAAGATGCATCTCTGAAAAACCTCACCCATACTACTGTTTCTAAGTTTGTTTTGGACCGAATTTTTGTATGTGACAAGCACAGGATCCTCTTCTGTCAAACTCCAAAAGTGGGCAACACTCAGTGGAAGAAAGTCTTGATTGTTTTAAATGGTACTTAGTTAACTTATAAAGGTTTAAATGTGTGATTGCTTTGACAAAGATTTCAAAAATTTCTACTGGCAAAATATAAAAATATGATTCTGTGGAATAAATTTTTATTTTGGCATTTTATATTTTGTCTACTGAAAGGTACTTCAAATATCCCAGCCTTCCATTTCTAGCTGTTCTGTTATTGCCCACCAAAAATTACTTTGCATATATAATAAACCCTGTCTTGGTTCTATCATGGAAATGATTGCATGCTGGGAGTAATAAAGAAGCTTTATTCTGCCTCTTAATCTTCTATAGTTAGATAGCTAAGATATCACAGGTATGCAAAGCTCTCAAGATCCCTAGGGTTCTTCATGGCATAACATTTGATCAAAATACAGGTTGGAGATAAGGGAGGAAAGGAAGAAAAGAATGATTGTAAAAATATGTTTGCAAAATGTTTACACATTCTAAATTTTACTGGAAAAATAATAATTTCCACTGCCGGAATTAATACAAAACAATAGTTGCTTTAAATTTAAAGCATATATTCAATTTTTTAGAATTAACAATTGAGCTACTATTTAAACCTTGTTCCCTCTTTAGGAAAATATAGAGGTTCTTTGGTGGAAGCTACTCACATTTCCATATAAAACATAGTTGGATAATTCATTCTTTTTTCAATAGAATTTGCTCTGTAAACTTGAGTTTACAGATGAGTTTAGATAGCCAAGTCTTACAGGTTTTACTGAAAACCTTTGTTTTAATTTAAATTACAGCTGATTATTTCTGACTCTGTTGGATTTTTTAAAAGAAACTGAATTTGGAGTCGTTAATTCAAGTATTTTTTGCTTGCCTGGAGAATACATGCCTTTTTGTGGAAGTGTAACACTTAGGCCTGGAATTTTTGTCTGTTCAAGATGAGATTTATTTTAAATCACGTGAGTGGTAGTACATTTTCCTCAGATATATATATATAACAAACAGCCTACCCTACTTATTTAGATAATCTCTGTACCCCTAATCAGGACAAATAATTGAGGATAAAGTAGTTTTGAAAAATAACAAAAACTTGTAACAGAAATCACTATAAAACACAATAATGATTTTTTTATTTTAGTTGCACCTTTGATGTTAATAGAAACCAAAGTAGTTACTGAGACAGGCCCAACTTTATTACATTATTAAATCAGCTTAATTCTGTGTGGTCCATGGGGTCGCAAAGAGTCAAGACTCATGAGTGAGTGACTGAATGATGACACACTCAGAGTGTTACGGTCTGGCAATACTGAGAGTTGAAAGAGATAACAATGTACAGACTCTAGGAATCTTTGTATAGAAACCCTAGATTGTTACATCACTGAATAATCATTATTATAAGGAGACTTGTCACGATGAATTTATTCAGCTTTCCATTTTTTAAAAAAGCAATTTGGGGGCTCAGGCCTGGGTTGTAGAAAGATGAGTGACTTAACAGCAATATTTGGATGTGTAGACTAGATTGGAAAATGGAAAAGCTACCCATAAGTAGATAGCGACACACTTGTATTGATATTTCCATGTAATCACCAAGGCCTGATTTGTCTTTATTTTTTTACCTAATAACAAGAATAATAAATCATATGACAGCCACCAATGTAGATCATAATGGGAATAGACTAAACATGTCATTGTAAAAGCAATTTCTAACTTAATTCCTCAGGAGCTTTTCCTTCCATCGAAGAGATCCCTGAAAACATTGTGCATGACCATGAGAAGAATGGTCTTCCACGTTTATCTTCCTTCAGTGATTCTGAAATTAAAAAAAGGTAAGTAATAATTTGATATCTCTGACAACTCTTTTCATTATGAAAGTCTCATCTTGGCTTATTTATCATTTCTGCAGAGTTTCTAATTATTATTTATTTATATGTATAACACGTGCCCATTCCTGTAAACTCTTAATAGAGACAGTCAGAAAATACCTTATTATAACTTTGGGTAGTGATTTATGTTGTTTCCATAGGCTCACAGTTATATAAAAAAAACATTAACATTGGCAATAAAGGCCAGTATGCTATAAAATCCCATTTTTATTTTTTTATTTCACATCTTGGCTTTAGAATAAAAAGTAGCTGTATAGTATTGCTTTGGGTAGCTTGGAATTTCAAAGAAACCATGTGGAAGCAAGAATGTAGCAGCCCTTCCCTACACAAAAAACCACAAGGATAATTCTGTGAAACAAATTTTGGAGAGAAGGTTCCAGTTACTACTTTTTTTTAAAAAAAATAATGTTTAATGTTGATAATGAATGGTATTGATGGCATTTGCATTTTTAAAAATAGGTTATTAACTGAAATATAATTGAAATACTGGTAGTTCATGTTAAGCAACTACAGTTGGGACCAGCAACTCATTTGTCAAGCAAAGAGGTTACTAAATGAAACAGCACTTTGCTTATGATCTTATTTCAGCTTTCCTTTGCTTTATAGACCTGCAAAGATCATAAATGCAAGGATTGATTTTATAGTTATTTTTCACTTTCATGATTGCAGTCAGTAAATGAGGCAGTTGCTAAGCAAGGACTACCTGAACAGTCTTAGAAGTAGGACTAGAAGAAAATATATATGAAAATATATTTTTTGCAATTAGTAGTATGTCAGCTATTTTAGCAGATGCAATATTAAGCTAGCAGTTGTTTACATGTCACAGCGTTCTGTAGTCATGTGTTCATCATTTGTGATCTTCACTGCTGGCTTCCAACAAGCAGTGTCAATGGAGAAGCTAACAGGAGATTGCAAGTGGTGATCATGTGACTGCGGGATGCTGCAGCCACATGAGATTCATCTAAGGACAGCAACTGGTCATGTGATATCATACTTTATGACAGAATTGCTTAGCAACAAAGTTGCTAGTGCCAATTACATCATTAAGCGAGGACTACCTGTATTGTAATGCGATGACTTATTTAGATAATCTAAATAAGTTAGGTGGACATAACTGGAAGCAAGCAAAGGTCTCAGTCTTATGTAGCCTTCTCAGCTAAACAGTATGTAAAAATATTTAACAGCAAAATAAATACATAATTTTAAAAATTCCCTAATAAGTACATTTAACTCATTTATAAAATCACAAACCGTATGATGCCTCAGTTGCACGTCATTTGCTACTGTAGTCATCAAGAGATGGACATGCCTGGGCCAATCAGCACTGATGATAACTCTGAATTTTCAGTAAATAAGTTAAAATGCTATCTAAACATTTTTTCCTATGTTTTCCATTTAGACTGAAACTGTACTTCAAGTTCTTTATCGTAAGAGATCCTTTTGAGAGGCTTATTTCTGCATTTAAGGATAAATTTGTCCACAATCCTAGATTTGAACCTTGGTATAGACATGAAATTGCTCCTGGAATTATTCGAAAATATAGAAAGAATCGCACTGAGACTAAAGGGCTGCAGTTTGAGGACTTTGTGCGCTACCTAGGTGATCCAAATCATCGATGGCTAGATATACAATTTGGAGATCATATAATTCATTGGGTAACCTATGTTGAACTATGTGCCCCATGTGAAATAACATATAGTGTAATTGGACATCATGAAACTTTAGAGAAGGATGCACCATACATCTTGAAAGAAGCAGGAATAGACCATCTAGTATCTTATCCTACAATTCCTCCAGGCATAACGATATATAACAAAACAAAAGTGGAGCACTATTTTTCAGGAGTAAGCAAGAGAGACATAAGGCGCCTTTATGCCCGCTTTGAAGGAGATTTTAATCTTTTTGGCTATCAAGAACCAGATTTTCTGCTAAACTGATATCTAGAAATTCTATGATCAAGTGGATGGCAAATAGATCTAAAGCTTAACTCAAAACATATACTACATAACTGAGGCTCATGTTATTGCAACTTTTCTAGATTTTTTTCAATCTTTCCTTATATTTCTTGCATATTTGCAATAGGAGCCACAAAGGACTGCCAATTAGTCACTAAAAATGTATTACTTCATGACATTGCAATATAGCAGTGCAAATATTACTAAGATGGAAAACGTCAGACATTTCCTTAGCCAGTAGAGAATTACTAGACCAGTAATCTATAAAGAAACTTGACATGAATACAAAACAAAACATTTAGAAAGGGCAGGAAATATTGCTTATGTCAGTGATCTAAGGACATGGATATTAAACTTAGAAGTCTATGGAGGCCAAACCAATTGGTAAGTATTGTATAATTTAAGGAAGACTCCAGATCCTATCGTGGAGTTGATCTGAAACTTTGCTGTAGTCTTGTGATGGTTGCTAACTGCGATTCATTCAGGAGATAACAATTGAGCAAATTTTAATTTGTAACCTGAGTTGTTGTGAGATCAGAAATCTTTTGCAAGAGAAGCTATAGATCCCATTGAAGAAATTTTTAAAAAACACTAAAATGATTCATTTGCTGAATAACCTTAGATAAATGATAGTACAGTATTGACTTCATATTTTACTAGGATCATTAAGTCTTTTGTAGGGCTTTTGCCATACTCTGCCCTCTCCCAGTTTCCAGTGGTGCTATCATAAAGCTATGAAAAGTTGCCATAATAACTGAGATCAGTGTTTCATTCAAATCTAGTATCTTATTCTTGGGATTTCTTAATTTAAGAAATAACCATTCATATAAATGGGGCAACAAGCTGCCATATATATGTTTATCTTGTGTGTAACATGTTATGTAAGACATTTTTTAATCTCTAAAATCTCAGCTTGTAAAACATTACAACATTGAGAAGCAGGTGCCTCTTGATATAAACATGTGCCATGTTGCATCATATTCTTAATAAGGCATAATGCTATCCCTGTGCCCAATAATTGATGTGCAGTTTTCACAATCAGCCATTGATTTGGTAGTCTTATTTCAGGTTCAGAAAATTATTATCCTTCTCCCCCAAAATATTCCTCTCAATTTTTTCAAATGAGTTTTTCTTCATACTTTCATAGCAGAACCTATCATACAGAAACCATCAATGAATAAACAGCCAGTTTAATTCAAAATATTAATGTGTGTATACGCAATTATGGAAATGTTAATATAAAATATAAATGCCCAGGATAGTAACAGCATAATATGTGTTTCTGTTAGATAAAAAAGACTTTTAAGTTCACCAGCAATAAAATCTTCCAGTTGATGCCTTTGTTCCCTTGGGTTTTCAGGAGGAACCAACAGTTAAATTTTAGTTAGCAGTACATCAGAAAAGTAAATTTGGGATAACACTTTACTTGCTGTAGTGAGGTCTTCATGGCCTTGTCTAGAACGGTTGATATGAAGAAAAAATCTATTAAACTGACTATAGTAGTTCTAATTGAGTAATTCTCAAGGAATTTTGTATTTGTAAACTTGAAAAAAACATCAGTGCCAAAACTGCTCCTTCCTGTGAAATAAAGACTGTGTTAGTGAAAGCTAATCTTAGAAGGATTCCTAAAAAACTGAGCCATTCTACACAACACAGAAACAGAGGTAGTGGAATTCAAAATGTAGGACTGCAGCCAATGTTGGGTGAGCAGAGTTGAGTTTGTACAACCGTTTGGTTCTTTTTGCTCCCCTGCATGTAAATAAGGTGTACAGTAAATTTTTGCTAAGCCCTACAAACCAAATTGGGGAGGTAGAATCTGGGGCTGGAGAAGGAAATACACTTTTCCTGTAGACAATATCATTATATATACATATATGTAGTAATAAATTGTTCTGTTTTATAATCTTTTAGTGTCTGACTGTAGCAAATCAGAAGAAAATTTTAATCTTTTGAGCATCATAAACTTTATTGCCTCTTTTTTTTTTTGGTGCCTTCAAGTCAGTCTGGTATCCTGGTGATTTGATGAAGAAGTCTTAGCAGTTTATTTGGCAATATTTTTCAGGATTTGCCAAAATCCTGAATTTGCCATAATTTGCCCTTGCCTTCTTCCTAGGGCTGAGAGTTGCCTTCATCTCAAAGGCAGGACTAAAATTCACGGTCTCCTAACTTCTGGATTGGTGCCTTTAATCACCACAATAAACTGGCTATTCTTCTGTGATTAAAGAGAGCTTCTAAAATAATCCCCACATAGATTACTACCATTTTTATTTTGTAATGTGTAGAATGGCTTGAATTTATATATATGAATTATAGGGTATTTTATCACGTGAACTTTTTCCTGACAGATACCTGTTCTCTATTGGAAGATTACATATTATATAGTTGTGTGCATGAACGGAAAGTGGGTGTACACATATTGCTACAAGCATATGTACTTACAACTTTCTTTACAAAAATAATTTCTCTTTATAAAGATTATTCTATATGAAGTTGTCCTTACTATTATCAAAAAAATGTGACAAAACCTAAATCACCTTCTTGTTTACAAGGAAAGAATATTTGTAAGATCTCTGACATAATAAAATTAAAGTTATTTTTATATGAAGTGGTAGGAGAAAATACCTAGTTTATCTATTTCAGAACTAATGAGCAGATCAAGTTAACTCTCTGCTGAATTAAAATGTAACAATGTGAGAAACGTGTAGTAAATTAAGCCCTTAAATACTGGTTCGAATAAAAAAGTGGATTTTCCCATCCTTCTAATTGCCCAGAATACATTGACCTGTGCCTCTCTGTTCTCAAAATAAACATGAAATAAAATTCTGGTGATCGTATTTATGCTGCAAATAATCTATTTTTGTGGTTTTCTTCAACAATTTGACTCAAAAGATGCAGGTGGCAACTTTCAAAGTCACATATTTTTCTGCCTCTCAAAGGAAGCGTATCAGTGTCAGTGCATGGATGATGAACTTGGTGACATTATTTCAGACTCATTAAATGAAACCAATTAATCTGAGCTTTGTTTTCCCTACTTTGTCCTAAAAATTAGCTTAAATCTCTTAAACATAGAAATAAGCAACGTATTTGAGCAGAGCCCTCACTTAATGACACTTTATATATAGCTAAATGTTCATCAAGTTATGACCCAGAAGTCAAACCATTTGACCAGTTTCAGATTTATTTTGTACTTATTTTTCTTTATTACATGTGTACTTGATGCAATGAATTCACTCCTCAATGGTTTACACATAATTTAAAATAAGCTTTATAAAATGAAATTTTAAAAAAGGAAAAATATAGTTTCAAACAGATTAAAATACTGTCTGGAACTGCTGGAGGGCAACTATCCAAGGCGGGAAGAAAGCTGAAGAGATTAACATAGAATCCTTATGCAAACACACAAGGACAAAAACACACAGATACACACACCTCTTGTCTTGAGGTTTATCTAGTATTTCCCAGGCTGGAACAAGAAGTATGAGGAAAGAGTACAGCAATAAAATAATTTGATCTGAATTCTACACTGAGTGGTGGTTCAAGCCTGACAGGAGCAGCTCCATCTTCATCATCTTTGAGAAGGTACTTGTCAATAGTACCTATCTTGTAACTACAAGAGACTGTTCCAGAAGATGGGTGCTATAGCACCTTGTTTCAGCTGTCATTAATTCCCAACAATGGGGCACTAGGTGTAGTTTTCCCCTAGATGATTTAATAGGTTGGACCAATTACAATTGAAACAAGTATCCTAAAGGACTTTATAGTCAAAACCGGACCTTTAAATTCCACTCAGAAGCTGATTTACTGACAGTGCAGGACAATTTATTTGCAATCTATATATTAATATGACCCCTGGGCAATACTAATATAGGCAACACATGATACTTCAAATGTTGCTCATCTACAAGTCCCCCACTATAAGCCATGTTTTTGAGTTTGCTGGAATTTAACTTCAGTAAACTTCAGAGGACTAGAGCTTGCTCATCCAATGGAATCATAATTGATAAAAGGCAATTATCAGTCTTATGTTGGGTAATTTTCTTCGTTACGAGTCCACATTTTTGTATCAGTGTGCATAATGGAACTATTCCAAGTGTTGATTAAACCAGAATATATATTTGGTGTGCTTTTTCCTTAATTTCATCCTACCTTCAGCCACTTTAGGTAGATTTAATTAACACATACTGGTCTAATTATCTCACCCAACTGTCATCTGTCGTAACTGCTTAAGGCACTCTCAGTCTATTGTCACCAGAGCCAGAAATATAACTATGATACATCATAGTAAAAGTTTGCCTTGCGGTGAAGAGGCCATCTTTCCAAGCAGGCACATAAAAGACCCGCCTTGCTTAAGGCTACAATGGTACCAAGTGCTTTGTCTACATTTTTTAACTTAATGATGCTGCCTGTGGTTCGTACCAGTAATGCTCGGTTAATTTGTTAGTGAGCAAAGCAAAAGAATAAAAAATGACGCTAAAGGAAAAAAATGAGAATTCTTATGAGCTACAACAATTTGGTGGACTGCAGGATGGAATTGGATTAATCATATTAGAATAAATCAACTGGATCAGTGAGACTTGATAAAAGGAGCATCATCTTTGTTCAACATTTTTAAATATGTTGTGGCTTTAGTAATGCCTAAACTGCACACAATAATGCAACAATGTGAAATGTCCTTCATGTGCAAGCTGTTTCCCATAATGTCCTGTAAAAGTTTATTTCTCCTTTTCCATACCATTGTAACAATCAAAGATATGGTTGGCTGTTCATCTTCCTATAACATTTTTGTAAATTGGAGGAATGACTTTTTGCTTTCAAAACTTTGATTACAATCTCAGACCAATTTATCTCAAAAGAAGTCCTATTAAAACTAAATAAATTCTACATAGGATTGTGCTATAAAGTCTGCAGGTCAACTCAAAAATAAAATATAAATCCATTGTGAGTTGCTAAATTTTATGGATTTGCTTATAAAGGTATGTTAACAGTCATTTTAAGGATGACTGCATTTTTGAATTTTTGCAGTTGTTGGATTTTGCATTTTGTACCTATAGATTATTTGTATCGCACTTTTTATTATTTTATGAACAACTCCAGGTGAACATATTTAATGCATCTTCCTCCTATTTTCCCCACAACAGCAATCTTGTGAAGTGAGTTGTGCTGAGAGAAAGTGACTGGCCCAAGGTCACCCAGCTGGCTTTCATGGCTAAGGCAGGACTAGAACTCATCACCTCCTTAACCACTACACCAACTGGCTCTATTTGCCATTCTATTGGTGATTAGGTTATATCAGAGATTCTAGTTAACGTGTGTTAGCTAGCATGCTGAGATTAAATGGGGCTTCAGTTTTGTCCTAAATGTTCAGTATTGACCAATTCTTTCCTGACTGTTAGCAGACAATACTATATGTGTCACAGACACAACTGAAGCTGGTAATCTAATTCAACTCTTTATTATGATACAAATATATGAAAGCCTCAATTTAGTAAAGCCATGTTGGCAAGAGAGGTCAATATTTATGGGATTATAAATATAGGCTTGCATGATGAATTGCAAATTGCATTACTAAAGGGAAAGTATCTGAATGAAGGTGGTCTGATCTTATGCGGTTGATGAGTAAACAGGAAATGAAATTGTAAAATTAATTGTAAGTGGCTAAAATGTACATCAGAAAGAATAATATGCCATTTCAGTTGCTGTGGTTGTGTACAGAAGTAGGAATCCATCTGCTCCAGATTATACTCCAGTGGTGGTGGTTGTTCAGTCACTCAGTCATGTCTGACTCTTCTCAACTCTATGGACTGCAGCATGCCAGGCCTCCCTTTCCTTCCAGAGTCCACCCAAATCCACACTCATCACATCAATGATGCTATCTCACCATCTCATCCTCTGGCATCTCCTCCTTTTACCTTCAGTCTTTCCCATCATCGCAATCTTTTCCAACAAGTCCTCTCTTTGCATTAGGCTTCAGAGATAGGATATGTCCTTTCAATGAATGGTCAGGGTTGATTTCCTGTAGGATTGACTGCTTTGATCTTGCAGTCCAAGGGATTCTCAAGAGTTTTCCCAAACACCATAATTTGAAAGCATCAGTTCTTCAGTGCTCAGCCTTCCTTATGATCCAACGCTCACAGCCATACATTACTACTGGGAAAGCCATAGTTTTGATTATATGGACCTTTGTCGGCAAGGTGATGTCTCTGCTTCTTACTACACTGTCTAGGTTGGCCATAGCTTTCCTCCCAAGGAGC
>JANHZU010003199.1:106124-118085 GCA_032468055.1 Acrochordus granulatus
TTTGTGAATATTTTTGGGAATGGATCATCCTACTTTTCATTGTTTCCTATGAGAAACCTCGTTTCAGTTTAAGAGCATTTTGGACTAAGAGTATTATTCTGGAACAGATTAGTCTCGTAATTGGAGGTTCCACTGTATTTTAATAGACTCTTAGTAACTACTTAGGATCTTCTAATGTTGTGAGTTATTACTATCAGTGATGTATTGGAGTATTGGGGAGGGGGCAGTTTCTGCTCTCCTTCCCTACTTGTCTTCTCCAAATGTCCAGGCATGCAGTGTTCTGACATCATTGTTCTAGGAAAAGAAAGCTACTGACTCTTTTCATCCATCTTTTTAATATAGTGCAATTGAAATATTTGCCCTTGGCATTATTGGAAAGAACCAGTGGGAAGGAAAGCAGAAATATTCTTACAAGGATTGCATCACCACCATTAACTCTCTTGGATTGTAATTTCCTTATTCCATAGAAGAGACAGTCTCCAGAAAAAAGGAGAAACAGAAAGCTCTAAGTTATAGTGGACTGTTACTTCTGAGTAAAACCCCATAACATTGCCTTCTTAAGTTGTGAAGTACAGTCCAGCATTTGTATTAATAGAAATAGTTACAGAAAGTAACTATTTTACAAGAATCAAAGCTGGGAGGAACTCCCAAGTGAAGATGGGAACTGTATTCAAGTATCTGAATCTCAAATATGTCAATGAGAATTATTAATTGTAATTATGTACAATTGTTAATTGTAACATAGGAAAAGCATTTAGTGGACTTCAGTTGCAACAGACAAATTACTGTCTGGATATCTATTCCCCCCTCAAAAAAAGTGAAGATTGTTGCATCCAAAGTAGTCTAGATAAGACACTTAAAAATCAATCTAAAAATCTTACTAGATGTATCTGATGTGTGTTAATTTCTGTCATTTGCAAGATATATGGCAACACTTGTGTAAATTTTCACTTTTTGTGAACAAATGTGTAAGTTTTCATCATCATTACATAACATCATTACATGGATTTCATCATTACATGAATTACATAAACATCATTACATGAATTATATAAATCAGTGGGAATGATATATTGTAAATTTTTAATGGACATTCAGGAAGAGTGGGCATTACTTCCACAAAAAATGAGGTTTGCTTTTTAAAGCTTTTTTTAGTTTCATATTGCTAAAATCATTTCATTTTCTCAGAACTTATTCTGTCCTGTTTTTCATGTAGACTAGAAAAATTCATGCATAGGACTGCTGCTTTCACAGAAGTTTTTATCTCAAAGTTTCTTCTTTCTAGATGGTTTCTTTACTGAACCAAACTATGATTTCTCTTTCTGACTTGTTTCTCAGGAGTGTTTTTCTTGAGAGATGCATTGTCTTAAGGCAATTAACTTTGCTAACAGTCCACAGCTCATATTTTCAATATTCAGCAAGAATGTTTGGTTGATGGTTTTCTTTTTAAGTTGCTCAGTCTTTTTGTTGTTATTGAGGCATTGTCATTAATGGAAATTAAGGATATAGATCCCCCAGTGAGGCACCACCTTGCTGTGGCTAATATTACCTGAACTGAGGTTTCATTATTGAGACACTTTGATATTAGTACTCACTGCACATAATTTGTTTTATTGATTTCTATAGCATTAATGATTTGTATTATTAAACAAACTTTTCAGGTATATGCTTTAAGTCAATTTTCCCTTCAACTGCACTGAACTGTAACTACCATCATCTTCAATCTGGTCAACCCAGAGGACAGCCAATTGAAGAAGGCTAATTTAAATTGATCCTCAACTATTAAAGGCTGAAAGTAAAGATAACGTAATCTTGGTGTCAAGCTCTGTTCTTGGTCAGTTCATGAACACAGCCTAGTAGTTATCTTGATGACATAATTTGCTGTTGCTTTCATCCATAATATTTTATGATTGCAATTGTTATTCTTTTTATGTCCAAGTATAGCCCTGGGGTTCCTGGTGGTCTACTATCCAAGATTTGTGTAATAGGATTTGTTCATATTGTTTAGTAGGAAGTAGCTATCATGTCTAGGGAATTTACTGTAGCAAGTTTGTAAGAATGCTGGACAATTTAATCCCACAGCCTTGACATAAATGTATCATATTGCAGGGAAAGAAGTTGATGAGCCATTTTGTAATGTACTTTTTAAAAACGTTCTATCCCTATCTAACATGGAAATAAAACATGTTGATAAGAAAATGTCTGTATTGGGATATTTGGTAATACAAAACATTACAATTATGTGAGAGTTTATTTTTATCCTTCTGATTGTGTTGCATAATTTAGATTGTAATCACTCTGTCAGGCACTATCTTGTCTTATTATTTAAATTATATCAAGAATTTTAAATGATTAAATTATTCCTCTTTTTAGTTATTACTTATTATGTATCTGAGTGAAGAATGAACATAGTACACACAGGAATTAACTTTGAAAAAAGCATAGAATAACTTAGTTCATAGATGAGTTTTCTCAAATTACAAAAGTGGGTGTGTGCAGTGTGTTATTAACATGTTCCTAATGTAGTTTAATCACAAGAAGATATTACAGATGAAGTGTTTCCAGACTGATCCCCTGGTACATGTGTATGTGTTGTAGCAGTTAGAGCGCCGCCTTTGATGTGGGAAACCAGAGTTCAAATCCTGGCTGGTACCTACCTTTGCAATAGGGGTCTTTGGACAAAGACCCTTTAACATTTAATCTGTTTATCTCAAATATGAGAATGATACAAGTTAGGAAAGCCATGCCAGCTCAGACATCACCCAGATTAACAAGGTTCATGTCAGATGTTGGAGAACCAGAACAATCTGATGCTTACTGGAACAAAGAAATGTATGGAATGCTACTTTAACAGTAGACCTAATGAGAGGGGATATTTGAAAATATGAGGGAACTCTGGATGGACAGAAAACCTGCATCCACACTAACTGAGAAACAGCTAGTTACCCAACATTTCACTATGTTGTGAAGAGATAGCTGCTCTCAGAATTTGAGATAGAGCAACTACACATTACATCCCAGAACCAGGAAAACCCAGAAGAACAACTGGATAGAAAGCCAACACATGAAGATGGAATGTCACTGCCACCCTTTCCTTTACAGAACACAGCAGCTGAAATGAGGCATAAGATCATGGATAAACTACTTGAAGTCAGCTTTTGAAGTTTACCAAGACTCATTGAAAAGTACCATTAAATAGTATGCTAGAAGATGACAAGGGAGCCCTCATGACAATTCCTACTACTTCCATTACTCAAACCAATGATCTGGTATATGCTACGGTCACTGCAATCCTGGAGATGCTCAAAATAAGAACAGCAATACAGTTTCCTCCTGAAAAATGAAATTAGAGGCTAAGATCAAAGCAACTCATAGAGAGGTTAGTCAGCTGATGGAATTAAAGAAGGGTGTGAAGATTAAGGATAAGACTTTGCTACTAAAATTGTAAAGGCCTGATTCTTTCTGAAGCCTAGAGACTGCTAGACAAAGGCTCACAGCATTAGCTACCAGGCTAAGGAGGTATACTAGAGAAGCAGAGACAAGAAGCTAAATGCCTTGTTCTCTAACAAACCATCCAAGATGTACTCCTAACTCCAGTGCAACAACACAGTAAAAGTAGAGCCACCAACAGCTGAAATTGAATAGTATTGGAAGAACATATGGGAAAAAGAAGACATATAACACCAGTGCAAAATGGCTGCAGAACCTCAGAACAGTCTACAGGAATCTCCCAGAAAAGAAACCACTCACCATCACAATAGCAGCCATCCAATAGTGGGTCAAGCATCCAAAAAGCTAGACAGCACTTGGTCTGGACATGGTCCACACCCACTGACTAAAGAAACTAACAGCAGTGCATGAACCAAAGCTGTCACCAAAACTGGCTAACACAAAGAAAGACAGTACTGACCATAAAAGAGGGAACAGTCCCACCCAACTACTGGCCAATTGCATGCTTCCCACAATATGGAAAGTCCTATCAGGCATCATAGCTGCCAACATAGCTATACCACATAGGCCAGTACATGAGCACAGCTCAGAAGGGCACTAGGAACACCAGCAGATGTTCAAAACACCAGTTGCTTATGATAGAGCAGTTGCCCAACCTCAAGATCTACTGTAGACAGACCATTCTGAGCACTGCCTGGATAAACTAGAAAGCAGGAAATTGTAAGTTCTAGTCCTGCTTTAGGCATGAAAGCCATCTGGGTGACCTTGGGCCAGTCACACACTCTCAGCCCAACTCACCTCGCAGAGTTGTAAGGGAAAAGAGGAGGAGGAAGGAATATTATGTATATTTGCCACTTTGAGTTACTTATAAAGGCAGGACAAAAATTTAATGATCATAAAGCCTATGATTCAATGCCACACATTGAATCTGTAAATGCCTGTCACTATACAATCACATAAATCTGTAAATGCCTGTCACTATACAAACTCAACAGGACGCTAAGGATCTTCCTTAGGAACTCAATGGAACTGTGGAAGATAACACTGGAAGTCAATTCAAGACAGCTCACACAAGTGGCTATCAAGTGCAGCATATATCAAGGTGATGCACTGTCTTCATTGGCTTGAACCCCCTCAGCCAGACAATCACAAGAACTGGATATGGATACAAGTTCAAGAGTAGAACTACCACCAGATCCCTCCTCTGCATGGATGACATCAAGCTCTATGCTAAGATTAAAAGAGACATCAACTCATTAGTCCCCCTATACTGAGGACATTGGGATGTCATTTGGACTGGGGAAATGTGGAAGGAAGGTAGTTAAGACTGATGGGGTAGAACTACCAGTAGGGCACAGCAGACATATAGGCCAGCTGAAATAACCTTGATATCCCACAGTCACATGGGAACCACAATGAAGAAGCAAGGAAGACAGCACCATTAAGATATCACCAAAGGATAAGTCAGGTCCTGAAGAGCAAACTCAATGGGAAGATCCATGCCAACAACATATGTGCTCTGTCAGTCATATACCCTCCCAATATGGTAAGATGGCCAAAGTAGGACATGAAAGTTGCCAATGCAAAGAGCCAGAAGCAACTCACAATGTATGGAGTTTCTACCGAAGTCCAATACTGAGAGGCTATATACAGCCAAAAGGAGGGTGGGTGTGGTCTAGTCAGTGTCAAAGCCATGTCTTGGACAAAACCCAGAGCATCCGGGAGTATATCTGTAAGATGGTACCCAAGATGTGCTGCTGACAGAATTCCTGAGGCAGCAACAGATACGGGGAGAAGATCAAGCAGAAGAAGTATTATGGCAAGACATGACCCTGCATGGGGCAGTTCAGATGACAGACATTGGGAAATCGTACCAGTGGCTAGAAAGGGCTGGACAGCACTGAGGCACTGTTCATAACAGCACATGAAGAAGCACTGAGCACCAGATCTATAAAAGCAGGATCTGAAGTGTAGACTATGCAAAGACATCTCAGAGACAGTCCAACACATGCGATGGAGGCAGGAACAGCATACGCTGCATGGCACAGGCAAGTAACTGGCACTGTATACAGGAACATCTGCTACAACCCTAACCCTCCCAAGTCCAAACAAAAGATCCCATAGAAAATTGTGGAGAATAATAGGGCTAAGAACCTGTGGGACTTTCAGATCCAGACAAAAGGCAGGTACTGGTCAGTCAACCAGACATTGTGGTAATAGATTAAGTATCAGAAGACAACAGTAGTGATTGTTGTAGTGATGCCAAGTAACATCAGGAAGAAAGTAAGAAGCTGGAGGAGTACCAGGCCTGAAGGAGGAATCAGAAAGGAAATGGGGGAAAAAGTGATCCTAGTGGTGGTAAGAGCACACCTAAGCTGGCTCCAACAAATCCCAGAAATAACATCAGAGCTCTCAGTCCCAAAGAGTTCAGTGCTAAGAACAGCTAAGATACTGTACAAAACCCTCAAACTCCCAGGGCTCGAGTAGAGAACCCGAGATTCTATGGGCACATATCGCCCACAGGGATAGGAAGGGATTTTTTAAAATATAATTTGTTCTCACTACTGCAAAATAGATTCTGTAAGAAGAAATTTGCATAATAATTTTCTAAGTTGGGACTAATTTACATAAAAGTTATAGTAGAATAGGTACGGTAAGTATTTTGAGACTCACAACCAGGCAGAAATGGTATAAATTGTTAAGACTGAGAATTATCATTCATACAGTGCATAGGCACATTAATTTGCATTTTGATACAGGATAACAACAGATTATGTTGGAAAATCCAGAATCTCCTTGATACACATGAGCCTAACTCAATGATTAATGAGATAAGTCATACTCTGGACTTAATTTTCTGTATTGAATGAGATAGAAATGGTTTATAATTGGGGAAGACTTATCACTTTATCATGGATACATTACTAAAAGCTTACGATGTACTGATTTCTTTGGATTTCTAAATGGCTTGTGATGTTATTAATCATTATATATAGACCATAATTTGCACTGTTGTTTAGTAGGTTAGGTAAGGGCTCAGAAGGTCCTATATAAATCAAGGCATTACTGGAAGTTTGGAAGATGATAAAATGTAGCTGAAATGGCAAGACTGAGAGTAAGGAAGTCTACTGATACAAAAACCTTTTCATACTGTCCTTGTCTTTCAAGAACAAATTCACAACATACTAATATCCTTGGATAGGGCATTACTTAAGGATTCCAGTAACAACATCCATGGCTTAAGAATTTGTCATTCCAGCTTGCTTGATACATCATGTGTATCATTTTCTAAACATTTTAGATCAGCTGTGTATTTAACATTCACATTAAAGCTTGAAAAAATATAAGGCTACGTTTAAGAGATAGTGCTAACATTCCTGAAAGTTTTGAAGTATCTCTTATGAATAATTTTGGAAACTATGCCATACCCTGGATATTTTGGGAAGTTTATAGTCATGAATGAACTGGATCATTTGAATGAACTGGCTAGTTTTTTTTAAATGTGGTATATTATAAGACAAGATACTGCTTCAGATTTGAAAGCAAAAAAGTCCTTAGGAGCTGCAGGGATTTGAATGCAGTACCTGTATGCGACTTATAAAATAGACATGCCTTTTCCCAGGATTATATGACTATCCTCTACAACTGCTATGCCACCCTGGGAAGAAACTTGTTTAGTTTGAGAAACTGCAGATCAATTTATGTATATGCTCTGTGCTCCAAAACTCCTTTTTGCTCTTGAACCCAAAGCACCACATAATCAGATTGTATTGTATTATTATATTTATATTTCATTATGTTATCACACATATGCTATGGATTTTAATTTTGCAGTCTACTTTTCTTAATTGAGTAGAATTTTAGCAATATGCACATTTGTTCATACTGCTTTATTTGGAAACTTGTTACAAAAGAGTAACATATTAATATTTAATCAATTACTGCTTGATTAAATGTTACTATATAAAGCCGCCCAGAGTAATTCAAAACTGAGATGGATGGCATACAAATTTAATAAGTAAATAAAAATACTTTTATACACTTATAATTTGTCATTGACACATTTTCCTCTTGTATTCCAGCTTCTTGTAAATGTTTGTTAATAGCACAACGGGCAGAACTTTGTACAGCTATGAAGAATTATCAACAAGCCCTGCATGATGCAGATGTACTGTGTCAGAATAAACCTCATTGGCCTAAGGTACCATATGTATTTGTAAGTTGGCAAATAAGAAAAAAACTATCACTTTGCATATAAAAGCAGGAATTATTTCTCACATTTAATGTAATTTAAATCTCCTCTGTGAGGGCAAACAGAAGTCGTTTTTAAATAAAAAATAAAAACAAAAATATTTTGGTGTAACATGAGTAAACCTTGAGTATGTGATGTTCCCTTTTATCTTCCTATAGATTTGTGCATTTTTGGACAAACTACCCTTAACAATTTATTGAAAAAATACTTTATAAACTCTGGCTTTAGCCACAAAGTTGTTTTGACCTCTATTTCTATTTATACTATTTGTTGACATATAGTAATGTAATCTGTTTGTTGTTGTTCATTGTTGACTCCTGGATCTGCCTGGACTAGTCCCTGCAGTTTTCTTGGCAATGCTTTTAAGGAGTGGTTTGCTATTGCCTGCTTTCTAGGGCTGAAAAAGAGGGACTGGCCCAGTTTCTAGCCTGATGCCTTAATCATTACACCAAACTGGCTCTTTACTTAGTTGCCCTCAATTCTTTAGGGATGCTCCTGTCCCTAAAATATGTAAGAGACACGGAATGATGTTCAAACTAAATTGCAGTACTATCTGTAGTTCCCTTCTGTAATTTTTCAACATTTGCAAGGCCTAATTGTTTAACTTAGATGCATTTCCCATACTTAAATCCATCATATGGAATTAAAGTTGCACCTGTAACTGTTTCCCTTTACCTCTTTGTTTCTTCCTTTCCTTTGTTTCTCGTCTTTCTGTTCTGTTTTGAAATAATTCATTACTTGTAGGTGGTAAAGACACTTCAGCCAATATTTCTTGGAGTCATGAAGCTTCAGCTCCTTATCTCCTTCCTTCTTCCCTTCTGTGCACGCAGGGTCATTATGTCAAAGCACAAGCTCTTTCTGGGTTAGGAAGGATTGAAGAAGCATTGAAGGAATTTCTTTACTGTGTTGCCTTAAACCCTGAGTGGAACTCAATGAAGATGGAAGCCCAAAAGGTACAATTTTATACTTTTCATATCTAATCAAAGTATGATGTTTTTATGTATTTGATATTTAGCCTCTACAGCTATATGTGACTTATATACAAAAGTGAAGCATCATTTGATTATTTGATTTATATTCTGCTTTTCACTCACTGAAAGCCAATGATAGGATAAAAATGCAAGTTATTAGTTAAAGTAAATATTAGGGTGATTTTTAGTACACAGTAACATAGTAACACAATAGCTCTAATAATATAATTTAATCTAACTGCCAGTTGGGCTACTTTGGGCCAGTCACTCATTCTCAGCTCAACCCACCAACAGGATTGTTGTTAAGGGAAAAATAGGTGGAGAACAGAGTATTACATATATTTGTCATCTTGAGTTGTTTATAAAAGTAATAAAGGCAGGATAAAGATAAGTAGATAGGTAGGTAAGTAAGTAAGCTAGTTAATTAGATACTAATATAATGTATTAGTATGCACCTGTCTAACTTCAAGAATTATTCAACCATGAAAATACTTCCAATGATGAAATGTCCATGACATTTGAAATAGCCGTAGTAGTCTTATTTTTATTTTTATTAACAGGATAGTGGAGAGGACAACAGTTTAGGACATGATTGCATGTGAATATAGAATTCTGGATGAGGGAAAAGAAATGGGAGATAGATAATATAGAATTTGTATGTTGCCCTAATATTTAATTTAATATATTAAGATGTGTTCCATAATGGTTTGTATCGTGTCTTTCTTTAAATTTTATGGTATATATAAGCTGAATTTTATTTCTATTTTGTTTAATCTAGATAATGTGTGAGATGTTTTTTCCAGCATTTGAAAATATTTCTGATAATTTAACAACACCTTTTTGTAATCGGACTTCTTATACAAGATTGAAGCCTGAATTTCTCAGTAGCATAAATACACAGTCTTCTAGTGAAGATGGGCCAACAGCAGAGAGCTCAAAGGTACTTAAAGCACAAAGCTGCACTTCTTTTAGGACATTATATATAGCATTTTATTAAATTCAGCATTATATTCAGAAGCATACTGTTATCCAGTTTACTTTTAGTTTATTGTGAGGATGTAGCTTCCCAAAGAAAGCTGATTAATAATGGAGTGGAATGGAATGGAGACAAAAAATAGTGGTTGGTTACTAAAATGAACATATTATAAAAATTACTGAATTGGATTTATTATAAGCCATTGTAATTCAAAGGATGTTAAAATTGGCATATTTGGAGAACTGTCTTTAAAGCAGGCATAAGGCATGTGGGCACCAGGTTTATTTATTTGTTAGATTTATTCATTGCCCAACTCACTATAAGCGACTCCGGGCAACTTAACAATAAAATACCAGTAAAAAAAATATACATACAACATGTTGAATAAATACTGTAAAGATAAAAACGAAAAGTACAAAGATATACAAGATTGCAGGGGCCTAAAAGGTTCTAACTTAAACTCAGAAGCTACTGTGCCCTCACCCCGTATTAAACATTTCTGAAATCTCATGAATGTTTGGCATAATTTAGAGTTTTGATGATTTTTGAGGTGAGCACCCTGGCCATTATATACTATCTATTTGTGGATTCCTAATTTAAAGATACACTTGGTAACTATACTGTATGTTGATATACTTGGTAACTATGCTGTATGTTGAAATGATAATGCTAAAAAACTATTGTAAAATACAATCCATCCTTTTCTGAGTTGAGATAAAATAGGTAGAGAAAATTCTGTCTGAGCAGCTGATCCATTTATTTCTTGAAATACGCATATAGTCCAAATGTATATAAATAATAGAATTAATAGAAGCAGTACCAGCAGAAGTCATGCAACAAGTTACTAAACTACTAATTCGGAATCAGGGCTATGAAAGGTATGACTATAGAAGACATATTTTCTGAGTTAATTGTATTTATTTTAGGATACCATCTTGAGATTAACAAGAAATCCTTCCCAAGAGAATGATATATATCGATGTATTGATTCTTCAATTTCCCATCATGATTTCTACTTCGAAGAGAACAAGAAAACATTAGGAAAAGTCCTCTCTAGCCTACCCAGTGCAGGCTTGAAAAGAAAATTTTCTAGTGATGGGGGAGAGTTACAGAATCTGGATGTCCCTAGCAAAATTCCTAGAAAAGGTCTGTTGCAACACCTTACACTCTCTCCATTTTGTGTTCTTGTTGCTGCTGCTGTTTTATTTTAGAGGGAAAAACCCATAATTTTGCTTCTTTTTGCAAGGTATGGAATACTTTGCTAAAGCCAGTCCAGCAATTCCTATTATAAACTGAATAAGTTAAATTGTTCGGTATTTTGTGTAAAAAAGAACATAACAATTTCAACAGTCAGTACTAACAATATGGTATAACTTTACACTAAATAAAAATGAGTATAATGTGATATTCTTCTTGTAGTTGTAGAAAGTAAAAGAAGTTATGATAAGGATAAATAGAGTATGGAAAGCTGAAATTTGTAATACAAAATGATGTTAATCAAATTGAAAAAAAGACACAGGCTGTGGTCTGGTCCATATTTTACTCTAAATAGCGGATTTCATACATAAGGGAATAGTTGTGGTATTTAGTCACAACAAATCCTAAGAGTTATTTGTAACAAAAGTTTTTGTAGATTGGTATCCATAACTTCATATACATGAAGCTTTCGAGTTGGAAATCTAAGTTCTTTGATTTTTCAAAACTGGTCTTGGTCATCTACAGTATGTTGCTATAATTAGTTATTTGTACTCATTTTAATTCTCCAGAAATGCATAGTGTTATTCCTGTATTCCCGTCTAATAATTTTAGAACTCAATGGGAATTGTTTGTTTTTGAAAGATCTGGAACATCCTCCTACTCCTCCTTTTGATACTTTGAATTATCTAATACTTTGAATTAGCTAATGAAGTCCTTCAGAAAAGGAGTCTTATTAATTTCAAATGTTCTTTTTTATTTTAAGATGGAGATGTTAGTTGTGGAAACTCGGCTTTTCTTCCCATAAAAGAGATTCCTACAAATCTCATGGATGCATCTGACTTTGAGTGTTCCCTTTGTATGAGGTATTAATGAGCTGCATAAAATGTTTTATTCTATAAGATTTGAATTTCAGCAGCATTTTTATGTATTTCACCTTCACTGGGCTTAGAAGTCTCAATAGGGTAAAGCCAGATTTATCATCACACAAGTGCTATGATTTATATTCATAGATCAGAAATCATGACAGATGTATGTAAGTCACAGAATCCATGTGATGACATAGTACACTTGTATAATTTTGATATTGTAATTTTCTTATAAATACTGTTCACAAT
>JANHZU010003199.1:118185-134261 GCA_032468055.1 Acrochordus granulatus
AATTGACAGAATATGCATGTTCCACACATGAATTGGAACACTAACCTAGTTGAAATAATAGCCTGTGAATGAGACTCTTAACAGAAGTTCATAAGGATATTCTGACAGCTTCTCCAAAATCTGGACAATCACATAGAAAGTTTCTGGAGCAAATAACGTTATTGTTTTAAGGAAAAATATGCAAGATTATATATGGAAGTGCAGATTATCTTGTATAGAGAAAGCATTTGAAAAAGAATAAAGCTGACAGAGGGGTTCCTTATAGGACCAAACTATTGTTCATTTTATTCAAAATCCCATATAATGCATGTTATAATTGCAACACTATACATCAAAGATGTGTTTCTTAGTATACCTGATTTTAGTTGTTAATTGTTTGAAATAATAATTACATAACAAGCAGGCATACTGCAGAATGAAACATCAATTTTCCCTCAGTGATATTGGTTTTATGAGAACTATGGCATGTCCCAAATTTTTAATTTGCCAACTAGCCACAAAATGTTGCCAATCTCTCTTATACATATGTTTAAGCATGTACCATACAATTTGAAATATTTAAGCTTAGCACGGCCTTTGTCATGTTAAGATAGTCTTCTGTTGTAAACAGAAGAGAAATTCTGGGAAGCTGAGTGAAAACACACAGTGAAGCTTATTAGTAATTTCGAAAGTGGCTTTCAGTTATTTGTCTTAACAGATGCTGATCTGCATAAACATAAAAGTAATTCTTCTTTCTCTTACAGTCTGAATAAAGATGTTCCCATTTTTGTGTGTACCATGGCTTTCCCTACTATCCCTTGTCCTCTTCATGTTTTTGAGCCCCGCTATCGATTAATGATAAGAAGATGCATGGAAACGGGCACTAAACAATTTGGCATGTGTTTAACTGATGAATTAAAAGGGTAAGCTAAAGATTTGGAACTCTTATAAAATATTGCATTTCTGGATGCAAACGTAGTCTAAGTCCTTGTGCCTTTAAAGTGTTCTCATCAGGGAGATGGGAGCTGCTTCTTCTTTGTGAATAGTCATGCCCAGTGTTGGGGCATATGCCAAAATCTAGCAGTTGGCTGACCAGTAACAATGTCAGTATAAATTATCCAGAAGTGTGTAATGCTTAGGGAAAAATCTGATAATCTAGAGAAGGCTTCCCAATTTCTTGCCAAAAATGTAAATCTTTGCTTCTCATATTCTTCTGGTTGGGAATTAATGGAAAATAATATGCATTTTATTTGGGAGATATTAGATTGGAAACAGGCAATATAGATTCAATATTCATAGAACCAAGCAAGAATTCACAGCTTTCTATAGAACTGGAACAAGCACTATTCCTACAAGCCTTTGTATCTCATCTTACAATGTTAGGCTTAGTAATTCCTTTTACAACTTCATTCCAAGTGTATTTAGGCATCCTACAAGGAATCTATAGGGCTCCTTCCTAAGATATATTTAGAACTATAGTGGAACTTCGGATTGTGAGTAACTCGGTTCACAAGCATTCTGCAAGATGACAAAATTTTTTATTAAAATGTAATTTTAATTGCAAGACGAGTACTGCGCAATGAGCTCGCATGGGAAATTTCACAACGGAGCCTATGGTTCTTCTCTCTCGCTGCGTAAAAAGTGTAAATTAAGTGAAAGTCATTCAAGAGAAAGAACTCTCGAGATTCAGATTCTCCTTCCAAGCAATAACCCTCCCCCTACTCTCCTCCCTCTCGTTTCCCTCATGCCAGCCAGGACTCTCCTCAAAGTGTAGGAAGATTGACCCTCCGTCTTCCCTGTCTCTCTCTCTCACTCTCTCTCTCTCACACACACACACACAGCCCTCACATGGCACAATCCAGCCCATCCCCCTCATGCCCATATCTTCTCCCCCTCTCATAGCATAAAGGCAGGTTATGATAAGAAACATTTCCAAACCACCCAGGAAAAAACCCTGGAAAGACATTACCGAGGGAAAAGGGAAAAGGTTGTTTTGCCCTCAAGCGGCAGCGGATCCTCCTGATCCAACAGGGGCCGCCCAGATGGCAGCTGGCCAAGCAGCAGCTGATTGCCAGAATCTGTCTTGGAGTGGATCCATCGCAATAAAATTAACACTAAAGCAGCCACCCTTCCCGGGAAAGGCCAGATGAACCTCCTAAGAACTGTACAGAAATAAGAGAGGACAGAACTCAAGGCTAGGTGAAAATCCTCTTCCATAAACCGAGGGACCATCAAGAACCATCACCCAAATTAAACCACAGTCATTATTCTCTGCCCAGCTTGGATCGGGCCCTTGGGGAACCCTGCCTCAAAATCTTCTAGCAAAAGTTACAGTGCTGGTTAATTTGTTTTATTTTTGCTTTATATTGTGTATTAATCATTGTTACTTGTTTCAGATATTAGGGACAATCATTTCTACATAAAATTCCATTGAAAATAATTTTTTAATTAATATTTTTGGGTGCGTGGAGCGGATCATCCAACTTTACATTGATTCCTATGGGAAACCTCGCTTCAGTTTAAGGGCATTCTTCTGGAATGAATTATGCTTGCAATCCAAGGTTCCACCGTACAATCTTAATATGGCTTTGTCCCTTCAGGTTTGCAGATTATGGCTGCATGTTGGAGATCAGGGATGTGAAGTTTTTCCCTGATGGGCGCTCAGTTGTTGATACAGTTGGTGTTCGGCGTTTTAGAGTCTTAAGCCATGGTCAGCGAGATGGATATAATACTGCAAACATTGAATATTTGGAAGATGAAAAGGTAACTTTTTAGTGTAGTAGTTTTCTGTTACACCTAATCTACTGAAAATAAATTCTGTCAGATGTGCCTTATCTTCTAAATTATAGGACAGCCCACAAGCTGACTTTTTAAGACTGTTTTTTATAGTTTACTTTTTCAGCAATATTGCACAAATATTTCATAACTGGAAAACTGAAATGATCAGCACTGAGCTACTTTAATAATCCATCATTTTAAAATCAAAATACCATATTCAGAAGTTTTAAAGACAGATCAATACCAAACTCTTATCACGTTAAAAATATATTCCTGAAGAAATTTGTAGCTTTATAGAAATTGTTCAGTTGGCCCCTGTTCCAGGACTGTAATCTTAAATAAGGAAATGGCATTACAGAAGCAAGGTCTAATGGAAATAGGAGTATGAAAACTTGGATTTCCACCCAAGTTACTTTCTGTTTATATGTATATTTGTGGACTGGAGATTTTTGGCTGTACGTAATCTGCTTGCAAATAAGATCAGATTTTTCAAATGTGTAGCTCCAACTGTCTTCTTTAATCTGATGCAGATATTAGCAAGCTCTATCAGATCACATTTTCTTTAAGCATGCTTTGGTCAGTGGCTTTTAATCCTATTAATTTATGTGATTTGTTTCTCTAAGTGTAATGTAAAGTACCTCATGAGAAATCCACATAGAATACTATAGGTTCTCTCTTAGTCAATAGTTAAAAATAAATGGGTTATCATTTAGATGAACAGTGATATGATCCAGAGTTGGCAGATTATTGTCATATCACAAATATAATTCAAATATATTCAAAATAATTCATATATTAAAAATCTGCAAATGATTTTTTTTAATTATTTGTTTTTCACATCTATACTGAAAAGTGTTAATCCCATATTCTACATTTTTCCACATCAATCTTTGAAATTGTGAATATTAGGAAATAAGTTACTCAGTGATAAATTGGCAAACTGCCCTTATAATCAGCTGGTAACCCAATTTTCACTATTATCCTGCTGAATATTGAACATCTGAAATATCTGTGTTGCTTTCTTGGAATTCTCAGCTGATTCAAAAGGGAGGTGATTTTAAAAAGTCCCATGTTTAGGATACTGAAAAGTAATTAAGCTCTTTTTAAAATGGTATTTGCTTTTCTTATGCTGTATATAACATATGTCACTTTAAATCCATTTTCATTGCTCAACCAGGTTGAAGGGGCAGAGTATGAAGAGCTTGTACGCATTCACGATTCCGTTTATGATCAAGCTGTTTCCTGGTTTACTTCTCTTAAAGACAATATGAAAGCACAAATTTTAAACCATTTTGGACCAATGCCAGGGAAAGAACATGAGCCGCAGGTAAATATGAAATTGTATATCAATCCTAAAAACGAACAAAGTACAACAGTAAATATGACAGTGACTCATATATGCAAACAAATCACATAAGGTAAGTGCTTAATTTAAAATCTGTGAAATTAAAATGTTTATAAATTAAATTGTGTGAAAATATACAGGATATAAACTTGCAAGAATGCAACTCTTTTTTTATAGATCTACTTATGGCTAGTTTAAAAAAAACAAATGATGTTGGCAGTGGCAGATGAGAGGAGAAAAGAGTTGCCCCCACCTTCCCTTAGTAGTTCCCAGTGCAGACTATCTGATTGGCCCCATCTTCAGCTCCTTCCCTACCGTTTGTCCACTTCTGCTGCTCTTGATACTTCATTGTGGCGTATGCTGTTGGTTCACCTGAACCCCATCCTTCCTTCCCTTCAGCATCTGATGTATGCCATAGTCTATCAGCCTGCTCATCCATCTCTGTTCTCTCAGTCCCTCTCCTGTTTCTTCTTTTCAGCAGTCTCGGTGTTTTTGGGGGCAGGAAAGTAGGTACATTTATAATTGTACTTACAAGTGCTGTAAAGAAGATTAGAAGCCACTTTATATCTTTTGTCTTCCTTTTCTATTTTTCATTTACTTTTTCTTTCTTTCTTGCATATTTAGGTCCGATTTCTTTATTTTCTTCCTTTTTTCTTCCTTAGCCTATATCAGTTTGCATTAGTTTTTATCTTTGTTTTCAAACTTTTCATAAAATCATATTGGTAATTATAGACAGCCCACTGGCAAGCAGTTTGCTGTGATGTCTGAAGAGGGCATCATGAGTAAATCTCAACAGTTTAACCCCTGTCCTGGTCTACATTTAAGAATGAGAGCTTCCTTTTACAGCATGATAGTTTAAAACTATCACTGTACTACTCTGCTCGCAGGAATCCATAACTCCTGAAAATATATTGGTAACTGCTGTTTAAAATGTGCCCTGTTCATTTAAAAAGATCAGTCTCAGTTTCAGATCATATTTTGGACTTCTGTAAAATGCACTGTATTCCTTACTGGAACCATAGTTCCATTTCAGTTTGCTCACATAAACTTATTTTTACAGCACCATTTGAACAAATTGTGTATTAACATTTTAGATTTAGTTTTGTTTCCTTGGTTTCATTTACCTTTTCTTAGACCATGAGTCATACTTTTATATTACAGTACATGACAAAATTATTCCCTTAAAACTAATAAAACAATGTGATGAAAATAGTAATAGAGATCTTACTACCTTATTTGTTTTTCTAAATTTATTGTATTTCTATGGTCTTTCAATCTCTTTTTAAATGAAGTCATGCCCAAAATCATAGGTGAGAAATTTAATTTGAAGTAGGGGCAGCACAATTATTTTTGTTTGCCAAGATTTATTTCCAAGGAGAACAATTAAATGCTTTCAGATAAATAGGGTGATGGTATTTCAGGTTTTTTTTTAATTCCAGGGGGATTTAGTCACTTCAAGGATGTTTAATGTTTCTGAAGCCTCAAGTTTTCATATTGGAAATCTACTGAAAATTACACTTGTAATGTTTGATGATTTGCTATTGAATTTTGGCACACATCCATGAAAAAGGGGCTCAGAATTTTTTTTGTCATTTGACTCGGTTGTATTGTTTTAGATTGATATTTTTCTCTTGTTAGAAAATATCAAGATGACAGAAAATTTGAAAATGTTTGAGACAGTCTTACTACACACAACAGGGACAAAACCTGTGGCTCTCCAATTTGGACTGCAGTTTTCCACAGTCCCATAAACTGCTAAAGCTACTGGGAGTGATCGATCAGTAGCATCTGGAGAGCTGCAGGTTCACAACAGAAATACTTTGTGGGTGAAGCAAGAACTACTTTCAGTCTCTGCATTTTGTGAACAGCACAGAGTGTTGTTTTCTTTGATTTTCTTACAGCTATCAGATGGTGTTCTGTCTGCTTCAGTTATGTTACTAAAACAAGTTAATTTATTAATCTTTTCTTTACAGAGTAATCCCAGTGGTCCAGCTTGGTACTGGTGGCTATTGGCAGTATTACCACTAGAGAACAGGGCCCAATTGGCCATTCTTGCCATGACCTCACTTAAAGATCGTCTCATTGCCATTCGCCGTGTATTAATATTTGTGACCCACAAAAGACCTAGATGACACAGTCTTACTTGTGAAGACACACTGAAAACAACTGGTTTCTAATGTTAATAAGAAAACAGTTGGCAACTGAACAGTTCTTCCCTCTGCTCCTCTAAGCATTCATTCTTCTTTGCACACTCTGGACCCAATAGTTAATCAAGTATTCTGTGCCTCTTGTCCTGGAATAATCTGAGCCTCTAGGAAGTTGTGCCACAACTGCAACATAGCGTACAGTAGTTGTAGGCATCAACTGAGTACATAATCGCCATCTACTTATCATAATGAAACAACTGAGTCAGAAGCACTAAAATGTCTACAAATCCCAAGTTGATATTTTTATTTCTTTGTTAGAAACAGAACTTGGAATAGTGGATTAGAAACTGAGAATATGCATTGTTAGAATTGTCCTTATGGTAGCAAGTTGAAGANNNGAGACGTTCTCAAACGTTCCTCTGAAAGAATACACCAAGAGTAACTTTTTATCTGCAGTACATGGACAGACGTATTAGAAGAATGGGGTTGCCTGGATAAAATGTTCCACTTCCAAAGAACACTGTTCTAAAGAGTATCTGATGAACAACTTTGCGGCTGGTTAAAAACCAATTCCTTGTGTTTGTAATTTGCATGCTGTATGTGTTGAGAAAAATGTTTCATAATATATCTAAGAGTCATCCTTCCCTTCCAAGCCCCTTCAGAATGACATCAGGAACCTATAATAAGGAAAAAATTACCTGTGGACAGCCTTGTAGTTGGGACATAGAACTAACAGCCTTCCATAGTGGACATACGTTTTAGAGAAAGCTTTTCTCTGCCATTACAATACTTGAGATTGTGAAGCTCCGTGGCTGGATCATGGCCAGCATGTTTAGTGTATATCTACACTGTTAATTTCAAGCTTTTCAATGATTATCTTACTAAAAGCTGTTGAAAAATCAAATCACCGTTGCAATTTTATCCTTCTAGTTTTATCTAGAAGTAGCACTTAAGTAAAATCCATCTTTACTCACAACTGCCATATAGGTTATTCTAAGGAAACATAATTACATATACTTTGAAAACCAAAACCTTAATATTACTTGTTATGTACCGAATACTGTTTGTGCTTGAAGTTCTTGCTGACATGAAAGGAGACACAAATGGAATCCTGTATTGCAAATTTCAATGCAAGTTTAAATCAGATGTAAATATATATGTATTTTGATGTCTTCATGTGTGGTTAACTTTTTAAAAATGGTCGAATTATTGGAAATAGTTTAATAGTTTACTTGTAAACATGAAAAGCAAAACAGTATTGTTAATTCAAACTGCTGGGATCTCTGAATTTCCAGAAACAAATGAACAGAACATGAAAATAAGTAGTTCAGGTTTCAGAACATAGTGCAAAGATACGGCAAGCTGAAAGATACTGGTTGTAAAAAAAATAATCTGGCAAGAATATAATGACAATACCAAAATATTTCAAAAGTGCCTCCTTTATGAATTAAAAACAGCATGTGCTCTTTGGACAAAGGCGTAGAAATTTCAAATGTATACAGGAAGTCTAATCAGCTAAAAGACTGATTTTAATAAGTGCTATAATTGTGCGGTATTAGAAGATTGCCTAAAAGATCTTGACTGGACAGCAGTTTCCTAAGACTGATCAACACAGCCTGAATGTACTGTAACTGCTTCTTCTCTGAATTCACCTTTTGTAGTTAAGTATTGACCTGGGACTGCTCTTTTAATTGTATACTGTGCAACTTGCAAATGAAGCTGTAATAATTTCTGCCATAGCCTTCCTGCAAGTTCTAATACCTTTATCAGAGTTTGTAGATTCTCTTTCAAGTATTTTTAGGAAGTTTGCACCTGGCTGACCAAAGTTGATCTTGAATACTAAACCAAAGTCAGCCCTCGTTATGACTCAGATTGGGGGAGGGGGTCATATGGAATCTCTAAGGCTGTAGGTGAGACCTGGAAATTAACAAACAAACAGGAGGCCATGGCAAACCACTTTGGTGACATGCATGAATTTCTCCAGGTGGNNNACTTGTCCAGGTGGTCACCAGAAGTCAGGCTTGACTCTAAGGTGATATTACTTGTTTTAGTATTAAAGCCAGAGAAAAGAAGGGTCTATCTCTATGCTCCTTTCTATCCATTCCCTGGGTGCTATCACACTTTCCTTCAACACAGCTGTCTTCCTGTTCATTCACTGGACTTTAAAAGCTTCCAAGTTTTAACAAAAAAAGTTGTGTTTTTTTTCTCAAAATGAGCCTCATTAGTTTTTTGCAGGGAACTTGGACCACCTTCATTATTATTCACAGTAATTTTAGCTGTGATTGCTTGGAATGTCTCTGGCAGCATTTGGGTTTACCTCTTGATTTTCTCTTTCCCTTTTCTGTGTTCTTATGTTCCTAATTGAACTTACAGAACAATTCAGCATAAGTACAAACTGATTTGTTCCTGTTTTGGCACTTCCCATTTTTGAGAAAGAATCCTGTATACTATCCCTGGGACTCCAATCTGTTGCTGTCTTTTGGATGAAGAATGTTATGATAGTCT
This sequence comes from Acrochordus granulatus, assembly GCA_032468055.1. Lineage (NCBI taxonomy): Eukaryota > Metazoa > Chordata > Lepidosauria > Squamata > Acrochordidae > Acrochordus > Acrochordus granulatus. The sequence goes on from JANHZU010003199.1 coordinate 126,940, forward strand.
TTAGCTTGTATTGTTACATTTTAAAATCAAAAGCCAGGCTGATGAGTCTTTTAACCATTAGAACTTGGCCACTTCAGTAGATATATTAACATAAGTAGATGACAAAAGCCAGAATTTTAAAATTCTTTTCTTTCTCTTAGGATGATCAATCTGGCAACTTTTAGGGAAATGAAGATTACAATGTCCTCGTTGTCTAAAATGTTTTGCAGAAAAATACTCAGAATCTAATTTTATTGGGTATAATAGGGCTGAAAAGGCATCCCAGCCACTCCTATAAAAATCAAAATGCAAAAACCTGAATTCCATAATAGGTCTACTTTCAAATAATAGGTGAAGCTTAGACCTTTTTAAATTTCACCACTCATGAATTATTTGCTACAGTGGCCTTTATCTGCTGTTTTCAAATATCCTTTTTTCCTTTCAGTTGCTAAGGGTGCTTTGGAATTCCAATCAGCTGATAATCAGATTTCTGCTCTTTGATTCATGCTGCAGTTAATTTTCAATGAAAAGGAGTAAGATTTGCTCAGAAAACTGTGTGCATTAGTCATACAGTGCCTTGCATAACTGAGGGTCTAGTGTTTGTAGCGCCTTAATTTTGCAGTACTAGAATGATTGTATCAACAAAGCACCATAAAACAAAATCTGGAGTTTATGAGCAGTTTAAAAAAAATCTAATGTAGATAAAACTTGAAACAAATATACTCATGTTTTGAAACTAGTTGATGTATGTGGATAAGTGTACACGACTGTACATACGTGTAAATATAAATTATTCCTCACTTTTTATACTTAGTAAAACAAAAGTCAGGTATGTGTTACAGCTATGTTTGGCACTTCATTGCATAAAACCAAACTTTTTTTAAAAAAATGCTGCAATGTTCTTTTTGTGTATATTTGAAATATCCATGGGAAAATGTATTTAAGTGACATTTCAAATAAATAATTTCTGTTTGCCATTGTCATATGTAATAATTTCCTAACTACAAAGTACGAGTAATTTTATGAGACGTTAAATGTTGCATCTCTGCCGTCCAGACATTTTACCTTCAAAACTGTATTCCTCTTTTCCTTTTTTCTTTCCTTCAGGAGGAGGAAATATTAAGCCCATCCTTTCACTACTCTTTTTCTGTTTCACATTAAAAAAAACCTGAAAGTACTTTCAGTCAAATACTTCCTGCTGTCTAATCTCTAAAGAATTTATTTGCTACTAGTTACACACATTTTAGTTGCCTGTCCCATTTTACCCTCACAACCGCCTAACAGAAATTAGTTTTAACATTGTTGGAAGAATTTAACAGGTACCATTTGGTAATATAATTACTGTGATTAAATGGGCTTGCTTTTAAGTTACAATATATATTTTATAATTTTTATATAAAGCATGGCAGCTTTAATACACATTCATTTTCATTAGGAATTTATTTTTCATCACAAGTATATCTGTTAGCCACAAAAGGTGGTAAGATCCATTTGCCCAAAGATTAATCCAATGAAACTCTGAACAAGAAAACTTCTCCATTTTATTTGGTACCAAGTAAAAAGGGATCCCTCTTCCAAAAGGGAGGAAGCAAGTGCATATCTGTATATATAATTTATATAACATACCTACACCTTTTACCTTTTAAAGGTCTTCACCTTCAGACATGGAATTACTTCATGCAGGGTGTGATGTTTACTATGCTAATAACTTGCCCGGTTACTTTTGGACAGGATCTGCGCATGCTTGCATTCCTTCTCTTATCTATACTGGGTCATTTTGCTCCTGGCCTGTTTCTCATTTGTGTCATCTCTGCTGTCAATATTCATCAACATTCTTTGCATGTTTCGCAATTGCAACACTCACCTTTTCACTGCCCTCAGTGTGTGTGTGTGTATCAGTATATTTTCACACAATATTTAGCACAATCCAAAACAAATTTAAATGCTGATGGTCATTTAGATATTGATAATGGGTTTGGAACAAATTATGCAATCAAAATACAATTTGATTGTACTTGGACATACTGTTAATCCAGGAGCCACTTTGGTATAGTAGTAAAGGCACCAGGTTGGAAACCAAGAGACCATGAGTTCTAGTCCTGCCTTAGGATGAAGGTAGCTAAGTGACCTTGGGCCAATCATTCCTTCTTAGCCCTAGAAAGGTAATGGTAACCCATTTTTGAAATCTTGATAAGAAAACTGCAGGGACTAGTCCAGGCAGTCACCAGGAATCAAGGCTAATTCAAAATGATAATGCTTAAGATGAATTAAAACCTAAGGCATTGTATGGTAACTGTAATTTAAATAAAACTAAATTCTTCCCATAAATATTTTCTTTTCAATCTGCTTTAAATCCTTTATTAACATAACCTTTCAAAGTACATATATTTTGAAATAATAATTCATACTTAAATTTGTCTTTCTGAATAGGATCGTTTAGATGTTTTATAATTTATCTCAAACTGAGATAATTTGAAATATTTATGACTAGAAATAAAGAATTTTCCTAATATAATTACAAGATGTTTTTAAAAAGTAAAATACTAAATAAAATTCCAACTTGTACATATTTTCATAATGCAGTAGAAACTACAGGATGCATGTGAGATTTAATTAAGCAAATCATTTACCAAACTCGTAAACTATATCAATAAATGTTGGTACAGAGCATTCATAATTTTCATTAAAACACTTTCTAGGGAAGGCAGGGGAGAGTGGTTCCCTGGCAACTTCAGAGAACCCTGAAGACCCCTTTCAGCTGGGATTTGGACCAGGGTTTGGGACTGAAACAGGGTTTGGGACACCCCGCCATGAGGATGATATCTGGTGGAAGCAAGAGGGAGGTAGTACATCCATCCATCTTAACTTTTCAGTGATATTCAATACCATTGATCATGATATCCTTCTGGGTCGGCTTTGGGAACTGGGATTGGGCAGCACAGTGTTGTGCTGATTTTCCTCCTTTCTCCAGGGCTGGTTCCAATTGATAGAGGAAGAGAGATCTGGCCTGCAGCCCCTATATTGTAGGGTGACTCAGGGTTCAGTTCTCTCTCTCCTTTTTAACATTAACTTTAAGGTGAGAGATGAATTTGCAGATGGCGCTCACCTTTATATCTCTACCAGAGGCCCCTTGAGTGATGCCATGGATGTCTATCCCAGTGCAGGAGGCTGTTGGGAACTGGATGGAACAAATAGAGCTCTGGCTCAACCCTAGCAAGACTGAATGGCTGTAGATATTTGGACCCTCCCTATATATGGTTCTTCCATCTTTACTTCTGGATGGGATTGTACTACCCCAGGCAGACCTGGTACACAATCTGGGGATCATGGCTCCTGCTCAAAGAGCAGATGTCAGCCGTGGCTGGGAAAGTATTTGCAATGGGTATCTGTTATGCCCATTCCTGGACAAGGAGGCCTTGTTCATTGTGACTTCTGCCTTTGTAACCTCTTCTTCAGATTACTGCAACACACTCTAAATGGAACTGCCCCTGAAGAGCACTTGGAACTTTCAATTAGTGCAGAATGTGGCTGCACAGATAGTAAATGGTGCCAAATATATGGCACACATAACATCACTAGAGCGTGAGCTGCATTGGTTAATGGTATGTTTCTGGGTGCAATTCAAGATGCTGGTTGTCAAAAGCCCTATATTGAAGAAATTGGAATATAACTTGTAAAGTCAGATTCCTTTACAAACCTTCAAAATGATAGGCATATAAGACTTATCACAAGAAGTTAGAAAAACATTTTACAAAGCATTACAAGTGGCAAACAATATGAGTCAAAAAATCAGTTTGTGACTTATACTACTCAATAGGGTAACCATCAAAACTAGCTTTTTCTGCTTTCATAGTTTTAATATCTATTTTTTTCTGAAGAGATAAAGCTAAAAAGGCTGATCACTGTGTAATTTTGATAAAAGCTATACTGTTTTAAATAATTTATTTCCATAGTATTTGACTTAATATTATAAAAATGAGTACAAAATTGTTAAAAATTCTGGGTTTTAAATTAGAAACATTAAGTACTTTATCCTGATCATCCTTAGAAATAGAAATTACATTCCTTTGTGCTTCTTTAATCAAAAGGCCAATATTTTTCAGGTCTTTTCTCTCAGTCTATTTATTTTTGTTTTGTGTGATTCAGCTAATACTACATATCAGATGCATAAAAGGAATTATGACTCAATTTGGAATCATAACAAGTATTATATAATTCCTGTATCTTATCTTGCATAAGTGATTGTTTGATTATGCTGGTTACTGTCAAATCTTAGCAACAATATAGATTTTCTCCATAACTTACATATATATTCAACTTTATTTTTGAAATTTCTTGTTTAAATGTTTTACTATCTTTCTATGAAGATATTCAATAATACAATTATGAATAAATATTCTCAATAGCCGCTAGGTTCATGGATTGTATGTTCATTATCAGAAAAAATCAATCTAGTTTTGTCTGTTTATAATGCATTTAAATATATTGAAAAAGCAGGATTACTTTTTTCTATAATTGATAGTGGAATGTGACATTGCAATAAAGCAAATTTCTCTAATCAATTTAATCATTTATCCAATCAACTAAGAATCAGTTTGGTAAAAAATAACTTGGGAAAAAATGTGATGCAAAATTGAAGAAAATATATATTCTTGTTACAAAGGATTTAAGTTAGAATTAAAAAAAGTTTAATGCTTTGTCTGAAAATGATAATCTATGTGTATATGTACATACACAAAAATAAATGCATAAACATAATATGCATTATATAATACACATTAATATAGACATAATATGCTTTTCTTTTGGCTTTACTTTTGGTTTTTATGTTTTATTTTTGTACACTAAAGGAATAAAAAAGAATACTATGCAGAATTAAAAAAGATACAAAATATGAGGGTTTTTTTTACATCTATTTATTTAAATATTCAAAGAACAAATACAGAGCCATGAACATGACATGGTCAGATACAGTTCAGCATATCAAGAATTGCTTTTGGTGAGTTGGTTGACTATATACAGTAAATTTGATTAATAAATACACAATCATAAAAGCAATAGGGAATATGTACATGTGTTTTATGAACTATTGAAAGGTTAAAAACAATCTAGTCTTCTTCAGCCTAGTGTCCTCTCATCACTGATACTACATTGCCCAAGGTTTCTAATCAGCAGTAATGCAGATTATTGTAGCCTCAACCCAAACAGCCTACAACTATTTAACTGATTTTAGGCTATTTCTTTTGTCAAAAGTCAACTCAAAGTAGGGAATATAATTTATTGACAAAACATGAAAATAAGGATTAAAATGGATATTGTGTATCAAAAACTTCAGTGAAGAAATGATTTCTTGGAAGAATTCAAACACATCAAGGTTAGCATTCAAATGTGAGGTTAAATATTCAGAGAAGGCTTTTGTTCATGTTATTGACAGATGGTAGTCTCTGGATTGGAATACAAAAAAAAACTATGTCTCTTTGGAGAATATGCAAGTACTGTACCAAGATACTGAAATACCGACTCAATCATTAGAAGTTGTTCAGTATCTGTCTTTATAATATACACACAGATGAGTATCCAATATTAATCTGAATTGCTATGGATAAGTAGGTTACAGTTCAAGTAGATTGACAAGTACATTTTATTTTGAAGCAAGTAATGCAGAACCTGTCTGTGAACTACGTTTTGCTCCTTAGTATTATTAATACTGTTGAGTCTATACAAATGCAAACATATTTGTACAATGTTGTATGAGTTTCAGTTCTGATATGTTTATATTCAGTGCATGTTTTTCCCTGTTAATGATGGGGTTTAGAAGGCATTTAAAAATACAGACAAATATGATAATTCGACTGATTTATTGAGCATTTGTGTATGTTTTCCTTTTATGCAGGCAGATGCCACCTCTCTCTCTGAATAAAAAACTTCAACAAAAAACAATACACCAAAAAGCCAGAACTGTTGTTTAATTTTGTTGAGTAAGAAAAATAGCAGAATTTTTGAAAACATTAAGAAAATGTCAAAGGAATTGTTAAAATTTAGAAATAAAATACTGTGAAAAAAACAGAACTTTTTAAATTGGGTCTTATGGATAATGGACTAGAAAATATCTATGATAGACTGATTTTGCATATGGTAACTGCAAGACTACTATATGCTTAATGATGGAATACAATTTGTTGTTCTTGATCAGTTGCTCAATTGTGTCCAATGTTTTGTGACCCCATGGACCGCAATATGGCAGGCCTCCTGGTCCTGCACTGCCTGCCAGCGTCTGCCCAAATCCATAGTGATATCTAACCATTACATCTACAATGTTATCTAACCATCTCATCCGCTCCGTACCCTTCTCCATTTGCCTTCAGTCTTTCCCAGCATCACAGTCTTTTCCAGTGAAGGCTCTCTTCGCATTAAGTGGCCAAAGTATTTGAACTTCAGCTTCGGTATCTGTCCTTCCAATGAGCAATCAGGGTTGATTTCCTTTAGGATAGACTGGTTTGATCTCCTCACAGTCCAAGGGATTCTCAAGAGTCTTCTCCAGCACCTCAATTCAAAGGCATCAATTCTTCAACACTCAGTCTTCCTTATGGTCCAACTCTCACAGCCATATATTACTACTGGGAAAATCACAGCCTTGACTATACTGCTTTTTAATATGCTGTCTAGGTTTGTCATAGCTTTCCTCCCAAGGGGCAAGTGTCTTTTAATTTCATGGCTGAAGTCAGTGTCTGCATTGATCTTGGAGCCGAAGAAGGTAAAATCTGTCACCACTTCCATATCTTCACCTTCTATTTGCCAGGAGGTGATGGGACTGGATGCCATTATCTTAGTTTTTCTTAATGTTGAGTTTCAAGCCAGATTTTGCACTCTCCTCTTTCATCTTCATCACAAGTCTTTTTAGTTCCTCTTTACTTTCTGCCATAAGAGTAATATCATCTGCATATCTGAGGTTACTGATATTTCTCCCAGCAAACTTAATCCCAGCTTGTGATTAATCCATCCTGGCATTTTGCATGATATACTCTGCATATAAGTTAAATAAGCGGGGTGACAATATAAAGACTTGTCTTTTCTCAATTTTGAAACAATCCATTGTTCTATGTCCGGTTTTAACTGTTGCTTCTTGATCAGCATACAGGTTTCTCAGGAGACAAGTAAGGTGGTCTGGTACATCGATCTCTTTAAGAATTTGCCACAGTTTGTTGTGATCCACACAGTCAAAGGCTTTAGCATAGTCAATGAAGCAGATGGTTTTCTGGAACTCCCTTGCTTTCTCCATGATCCAGCGAATATTGGCAATTTGATCTCCAGCTCCTGTGCCTCTTTAAAACCCAGCTTGTACT
>JANHZU010003199.1:134361-147952 GCA_032468055.1 Acrochordus granulatus
CTTGTTTTTATAAACAGCCACAATGAGACATCATGGAGATTATCAGGCATCTCCTCTGTGGACCAAATGTCTTTCAAGATGGCTTGAAATACCTACAAGGTATTTGGATCTAATGCTTTGTAGTTCTTAACAGGAATGCCATCCTCCCCTGTTGCTTTATTTGAGCTCACCTGTGAGATTGCTTTCTTGATCTTATCATATTCAGATACTTTATTGGCCAAGCATGGGTTAGACACACAAGGAATAAGGTCTAGAGAATCTAAGATTGACAGGTGAGGAATCTGCTGTAAGACATCATGATCAACTGTGGGTGGCCTCTTAATTAAATATTCAGCCCAGTGGTTTTTCAGTCCTTCCTGGTCTTTGATGAGTCTAGGGGAGCCTCTTGATTTAGAATTATAAACTGACTTTATGCTGCTGAATAAGCAAATAACTTAAGCTTGCAAAACCTACCCCAAGTTGTAAATCTGTGGTTTATCTTTTGGAAAAAAGGTGCATCTACTTGCTGCTTCTTTTAATAAAACTTGGTCTGCCAGCATGGTCTCACTGAGTGCAGCAATGTTAATGTTATGATGGTTTATATTATAAAGTTTGGCTGCTATGAGTCCTGTTTATCTTTCAAATCTTGACACCTTGTTTTTATCAAGCAAGGTATGAATGTTCCAAAACCAAAAATGAGTTTTATTCTTGGTTCTTGATTACTAAGGAGATGATCTACTAGCCACAGTTAACTATCTAGGTGTTATTATGGGAAAGGCAATGATTTTCTAACCCTTATGCAAGGATGGGCAGTACTATGTTAGAAGGGCTGCCCATCACCTTGCATATTGCTGGACATCTCACCTGTCCTGTGTACTGAGATGAACAACCACTGATCCAAAAGCCACCCATGTGCAGGTGTGCCCCTCCACTATCACCACAGGACTCAACAAATTGTATTTGGACTGAGATGATTTGCAAATGAATTGTAGATGAAAATGAACTGCACAACATAAACTTGTGCATGATGGAGTTTTAAGTAGAACAGCTGTTGCACAGGGACAGTCCCAGTCTCTCAGCAGAAGAGATTTTAATCTAGGGGCACAGAGAATCATTATGGTGGGAGACCTCTCCTGCTGCCATGGATGACCAGGATATCTAAGTGTCTTGTCATGCCCTTAATGCTCCATAACGCCTACTGGGCCTGCCTCCTTGATTACTGGATTGATTACTCTCTTCTGCTCAAGCTGCCAGGGCCAGATTTTCACATACTGGGATAGACAAATTCCTTATTTCACTGAGATTCAAAGGCCAATTGGCTACTCTCACCTGGCTTGGCCCATCTGCTGAAATAGTTGATTGGGGTGTGGTCACTCTGTGTGTTATAGCTAGTTGGAGCCACAGGTGAGAGCTATGTGTCAGGTGGGGACCAAAGGCAAATGATCAGCCCTAAGAAAGGCATGGCAAGCTCTTCCATCAAAGTGTTACCCTCCCTGAACAATCCATAGAACTCTGAGGAAAGATTATAAGATTGTAATAATCAGTTGAAGAGAAAGTTGGAAGTCATTATGTTTTATAACTCTAGTTTTCTTTTCCTTTTCTTTAGATTTTACTTTTATTATATGTAAAATTATCAATAAATATAAAAAATAAAGAAAACTTCATAGGAATAAGTTTGCCTGCCTGGGTTTGCTTATCTTCTAGCCTAGCTTTTTAATGGTCAGAAGGGTGATGGGTATTAAGGGATAACATTATTACAAAGAGTAAGTCTTCTGTCCTGTTATTATATTGAATCAGCAACTCTGTTTAAAGAATTGAAAATAGTTCCCTATTAAAATTAGAAAAGAGAGGGAACTAACAACAGATTTTACTAAAACTGTTCTTCAGAAAATAAAGTAGAAATTGTATTCTCACTGTTTCCTATCTGGATCTGTTTTAATGTTATTCCGTATTTAAAATCCCTTGACCTATTTTTTGTGGAGCTTTTTTGCAATTTAGTTGGCTGGTAGTAGTCACCATGGACTGCCATCCAACAACTCTTTGTCTTTGGGATGAAACCAAAGAGATCACAGTCTTGTTCCAATTGCATTGTTTCCTAGGGTGGAATCAAAATATTTCAAGTTTTGGAACACTTGTATCTTTTTTGAATTTTGTTCCATCAGAATATTTGCAGAATATTAGCAACTCAAAATATATCCATGCTCAAAATGTATCTATGCTGAATATAAAAATCACAGTCATAAAAAAATGACAAAACATGAATCATGTCATGCTAATGTAAATCCTGGCCTTTCATGTTTGTATCCTGAAGCTGTATGCAAGAATACATGTAAGTCACATGGTTTTGATATGCAAAGCACATTTTGTCATTTATTCCCCCCTCATTCTCCTTCTGAGGACATCCATGATAGAGAAGGAATAGGAAAATCTCAATATATTCCAAGAAGATGGAGTAAGTCCATAGGCAATAATGTTACTAGGTACTATTCCAACTAATAGAAATAGTGATGGTGTGTTTTTCAATACCAGGGCATAAAATCTGTATATGTCTTCAATCAAATTTCAATCAGATTAAATTATTTGGCTGCCATTAATCTGCAAAAGCTAAAATAATGTTTAAATAGCCGGTGAGTGATTGCATAACCACCTACTTTAGTAATGGTCCTTAATTCAGTATGATTTGGTTTGGATGACAAGGATATAATCAGCCTTCTCTTCCTAAGCACCAGAAAATTATGATAATTTAAGAGAAGGACTGATCAGAAGATTCTCCTCTGTTCTCTGACTTACAAAATTAAAAGAACACTAGATCTTCTTAAAATCAAAATTATTTTCAATTCAGTGAGTGTGAATATTACATATATTTTCAGTGCAAATAACCAAGGTTAGATCAGCAATACTAGGTGATCTAACAACATTAACTAAAAAGTCCTGCCAATCTTTGTATAGTTGAGAACATCGTTTTTCCCCTGCCAAAAAGTATCACAAATTTAGCATCCATATTTTGCACAGCCAGATGCCTAAAAATAATCTTTACATTTAAAAATACATTTTAACTTGGGGTTTTTTTTTGTATGTTCTCATGTGGAGATTTACAAGGAGGTAGAAAATAGAGTTTGAAACGTTATCATGAGCCTTAGAAAGAGCTGACAATCACTCAGGTTGAAGTTCACGAAGGTTCATGTATCAATAAATCAATTACTTTAACAATACCCCAACATATTAATGTCACAGCAGACGAACAAATTTTGATCCATAAGCTCCATATAGTTATCAAACAATAGATGTAGAACTAGATCCCATAAAGGAAGTGAAAACATTCAAAACATGCCTTCTGGAATTCTTTCCATCCTCTTTATCAGCAATGGCCATATGAGGGACGTGTTATTTTCTTCTGGATAACAAATGTGTGCTATTTCTGTGTTTACACTTTCTTCCCAGGAATGCGTGTACATACATGTTCCTGTGTCTGTGTGCCAATGAAGGCCTGATCAGGATAGGTGCATATATATTGCCTGTGTATGTGTGTGTATAATTGGGTTTGATCAGTGCAGGGTCATGTGTATTAACCACCTATGGATACTGCATCTGGGTTTGTGTCAATGTGTGTATCGGAAGTACAGAGTGGGCTATATACTCTGATCTGAGGCACGTGATCAGGACAGAATGGAAATGGGGGCCTAGAATGAAAGAATTGGAAATATTCTGGTTCACTAATAGGGATGCCTAGGGGCATTTTTCACATCTTTTTTTTTCAGCAGCTCCCAGAATGACATGGCTGTTTTTTTGAACCCTGTCTTTCTTTTGCCAGCTTCTCCCAGCATATCAACTTGGGGCCAGCTGGATTTAATTTTTGGAGAGTCATCTTGCTAACAGACCAAGAGTCTCTCGCCCCTTCCCCAAATTTATTTCCAATAGTGCACTTTAAAAAATCAAAAGGATATCTTAGGGTAGCCTCTCCTCACTTCAAGACCTCCAATTGCATTTTCATTGTGGAAATGTATATTCCCAGGGAAAGCCAATTTTGTGCAGTGGTTAAGACGTTAGGCTAGAAACTGGGAGATGATAACTTCTAATCCTGCCTTATGCCCAGAGTGAGCTGGGTGACCTTGGGCCAGTCACTCTCTCTCAGCCCAAGGAAGGAGGCAATAGCAATCCACTTTCAAAATCTTGCCATGAAAACTGAAGGGAGTGGCCTTGCCAGGAATCAGAACTGTTTCAAATGCACAAGCTTGTCTCTCTCAAGAGCACCAGACTAGAAAAGCAGATAAGAAAGAAATGTTCAGCTTATGTCAACTGTACATTTGTAATATGACCATTGCGATAAGGGAAAGAAAAAGAGAAGTCATCCCACTGCATACTGACCGAATTTTTACACAGCCTATATAATTCGAAGAAGGATGTGAAACCTGACTTACAACTCCCGTCGTCCTTGTGATGAACCGTAGGGAACTCGACCTCAAAAATTGGCGCCGTATTCTGAGAAATCGCCTCAGACGGAACATGTTTTGTCCCCAGCGTAAAGTAAACCCCATCCCTCCATCAAAATGCCACAGCAGCGAGGCAGAAAAACTCATGGGAGCATTTTCGTCTGCCTGGCAACCCAGTCCCAGGAACCATTAATCGTAATTAATCATGATTGCTTCTCGTGGTCGCCCTCCCCTTAAGAGCAGGCCCTGCGAGCGGGCTATGGCGTTCCAGCGTCCCTGCTTATCGCGACAAGTGCTTCGTTGGCAACCCGCCAGAGGAAGTTTTTCAACCCAAACTCGGGGGTGAAGGAGGGCGGGACGGGGAGGGGAGGGAGCGATTCCCACCCACCCCTCTGTCGTCGTCGTCCTCCCGCAGCCTCCGAGCTTCGTCTCCTGCCTGGAGTGGCCCTGTATTTCCTGCTGGCGGGAAAGAGTTAAGGAGGGCCTCGCTGACTTGGAGCATGAGTCATCTGTCCCTGTTTGCGAGGCAGCCTGTTTTCTCTCACGTAGGGAGGCTGGAGAGGTTCGTGGAACACGAGCTCCCAGCTCACGTCTGACGCGCAGCGAGCAGCGAGGCCGCCTGCGTTAAGGAGCGACAACAAAAACATCCCGGGAGCCCTCTAAAGCAGGGACGCGTCTCAGATTTTCTCGTTGGGGGTTAGCTCGGGACGTCTTGTTCTCCTCCTTCACTTCTGCCCCGCGCAGGGACGGTCGGTTTTCTGTTGTTTTGTAATCTAAAGATATTTACTTTCCCTCAGCTTCTCTTCATCCCTTTCAAGTATCCATTAAAAGTCCACCGCCTGAGTCAGTAATTGGGCACCTTCAGCATCTGGTGGTAGATCACAGAGACGATAGATCTCATTTGGAGGCTCAGCAAAAAGAAGGAAGGAAGGAAGGAAGGAAGCAAGCAAGCAAGCAAGCAAGCAAGCTAATTGTGGTGGGAGCAAGAATGCCACAGGTGAATGGCTGTTGTTTTGGGTGTGCTGTTGATGATAAATATCTAATCCTCTTTAAAAACGAGAATAAAACTAACAGAATACTAGCCTTGCAGAATTAAAACATCCAACGTCTGGCACTTCAGGAGTTCAACAGGTGGACTTTGCCCCAGCAAAATTTCTATGAGCTGGAACAATCGCTTTGAGAATGTCTGCCTTTGTCCAGTTTTCAAATACCAGAAGTTTTTGAGGTGAGAGCACAAATAAATGGCAACTCAACTCTTCATACTTATTCTGGATATAAAATAGGCACATAAATAAATAATTTTTTTTAAATATTAAGAAGAAGACTGTTACTGTCCACTTAGGAACTTAACAATAGTGTTTCAAACCTAGGCAGCTTTAAGATTGTGTGGAGTTCAATACCCAGAATTTTCCAGCCAGTATGCTGGGGAATCAACGTGTATTTATATGTTCAAGGTGAAGTGTTGACTCTCTATGCAGTAAAATGAATCTTAAGCAGAGATAATCAAATTTTGCCTTGGAGACAAGTGGGATTGTCATTTGGAATTCTTCAAATTGGTGTCCATCCTTTTCTCTCTCTGGGCTGCTAGATACAGAGGGCAAAACTTTGAAGAACCATTTTTTTTTTTTTTGCTCCATCCTGATTCTTGAAGACTGCTTGAATAATTCCCTCCAGTTTTCTTGGCAAGGTTTTTCAGAAGAGGTTTTCCATTGCATTCTTCCTAGGGCTGAGAAGCTAATCTAATGTCATCGGCATTTAGGTTTTATGCCTAAAGCAGGACTAGAACTTGCAGTCTCCCATTTCTAACCTGATGCCTTAACCACTACACCAAACTGGCTCTCTCAAAGAATCCTTAGATGGCAGCAAAAAAGTACAGAATTTGGTGTCTTATGGAATTTTTTGCAACCCTCATCTAGTAGCATTGGGCTTCAGAAAATCTTCAGCCTACATTGAGAATGTGCATAGTGACTGGGGATACCAGGGATTTGTAGTCCCAATACATCACTAATTTGGGGAAAGACTTATCTAGGACCTCTTTTCAAATATATTTTATTTATTTATATGATTTATATAGCTGCCCATCTCACTCAAGTGACTCAATACTGTCACACCACCATCCTACAAGGCCTGTTTTTAAATTATGTGCCATCTGGGTGACCTTGGGCCAGTAAATCTCTCTCAGCCCAACAGGATTGCTGTCAAGGGGAAAATAGGAAGAGAAAGGTCTGTTAAATATGTTCACCGCCTTGACTTGTTTATAAAAATAATAAAGGCAGGATATAAACAAATGAAATCAAGTTGAGGTCAGCTCTTAGTGACTACATAGATTATCTGTCTCTAATTTGGCCCATCAGGTCTTTCAACAGTCTTCACATGTATTTTTTATGTTTTTAAAAATTTCAGTAGAGTAATAGTAATGGACAAATGGAAACAAATAATTGAGACTGTAAAATCATAATGCTGAAAACAGCTACACAACAAAATCTCATTTTTTTATCTTCCTTCTCTAAACAGCAACATAGGGTAATAGAACTGAAATAGCCAGTAATAATCTGAAATCCAAACAGGAATTCCATAAGTTTGCATTATAAAAATGGTCTAGTATGGCTTTCCTAGTTTATCATAAAGACAGCTGATCGTACATGTCAAGCCAGCATAGCCAATGGTTAGGGGTTCTAGGAGTTGTAGTTTAGCAATACTGGTGAACCGCAGCTTGCTTGCTTGCTTGCTTGCTTGCTTGCTTTCCTTCCTTCCTTCCTTTCTTTTCTTTCCTGTGGCCTTCTTTGTTGGATTAGCAGCAAAACTGTATGAAAAGATTGTACATATATTCAAACCAATGTTGGAAAATGGTCTACTTTATAGCATACTTGGTTCTTCTGTTCCTCTTTCTTCCAGGCATATATAATTGCCAAATTGCTTCATACTTATAGCTTGTTATTTTTTCATTCACACATTTCTGTACAAGCATTCTTTGCATGACTCCATTCTTCCCTCTTTGGTCTGCTTCTTTGTCTTCCATTTGTTATTCTCATTTCTTCCTCCTTTATTAATTTCTCAGTATTTTATTTCCTGAGCTACTTTAATTTTCTTGTTCCTTTCTCTAGCTTTGTTTCTGTGCTCCTATTACATAGGCTCATTTCCTAATTAAATTCTCAACTATTGGTAACCTTGTTTTGCTCTCCTTTTCCTGCCATCTTAGTGATTTACATTTATTAAATCAGACTTAAATGTGATTTGCACTACCTGTCAGCTTCTAATGATAACTTCTCTTCTGCTCTGTCAAGATCTATAAAATATTTTGTAATAAATAATGTATGTGTTTCAATAAATGTTTGTCTAATAAGGATCTTATCTAAATAATGACACATGTATATCTTAGATTTGGCATATTGTATTAGAAAAGTCCCCACATACACTTATTTATTCCTTCCTACTAAATGCACAGCATGTCATAATTTATCTTTTGAGCTACAAAACTTGGATGCTCAGAATCTGTTTACCTCATAGCAAACCAGATTTGTACAAAGGATAATAGCTATTAGTGGCTTCCTGCAAATATTTCTTTCTTGAATAAGATCAATAGGTGACAGCCAGACAATTCTTCTTGAATTACTGTGCAGACCTGCCTTTCATGTATCTCCAGTTGTCGTTAGATACAATCCTGTGGATTTAATCCAGCTGCTAATGGAACATTACAAACTTTGCAGGTTAGAAGGTACTCATTTGGAGAAGGTTGATTTAGACCAACAGCAGTTCCTGAACTTCGTGGATATGATCATGAAAAAACTGCTTAAATATGTTGTTAAGTCAAGAATATTAATAATATGTAATTAAATTAAATGGAAATCTAATTTTTATTTACTTTTGCAGATCTTTGGAACGTAGCACCGCAACATGTCATTTGCAAGGATAAGAGGCCTTTTAACTGAAAACAAAACTTGGCCCGTTTCAATCTCAATTCAGTCTTGGTTCAATAAAGAAAAATTTTTGAGCTCAGTAAGGACAAAGGTAACTTGGTTTGTATCCTAAGTACATTCTGATATTATTGACCATTTTTTTTCTAGATATATTTTCTGAGTTGGAAGATGAAGACTTAATGTTTTGCTTTGGAGACTGGTGCCAGAAGAAAGTGCTAAATTTTTGATTGAAAGTGCATGTATGTTTTCTAGCCAATCCTGATTCATCTTTAGTAGGATTTGCATACAATTAAATAGGGCTCAAATTGGATTGTTGAGTTTCCTGCTTAATTTGGATGAATCTATTTTGTTTTATTATTTATCCCATTTTTAAACCGCTCATCTTCTCAGAGGTTGATGCTAGATCTATTTTGGTTGATGCTAAATCTATGCTAGATCTGAAACCATTAGCTAGGTTGAATGTGTAAAGGAAAGTTGCTAACTTTTCTGAAATGGTTTAAATAAATTAATGAGGAAGTTACCAAAGGGAACTAAGTTGAAATTTTCAGCCAAGCTTTTTGTTTTTGGGAGATAGGAGCAGTGGTTCAAGACAAAATAAGTATGCTAGGTTAGCATTGATTTATTTTTTGTGAAAATAAATAAATATTACACTACTGAAACTTGGAAGCTGAGCTTTAGTAACATGACCTAGGGGAGCTCTAGTAGCTGCAGAATTGGATTATAAGACTTGTAGCTTGTTTCTATCAGTTATAGAGCTTCTGACTACTCCAAGTACTACTGTGGGCTGCAGAAAATGACTTGCCTTGGAAGGGGGATTGTTGTCATGCTTGTCATTTTATAGAAATGTTCAAGTCATATTATGTTCTTCAATTTTGGAAGATTAGTGTAAAATGGGTTTTTCACATGTTGACAACAGCTATGAAAGCTTCAAGAGCTGAAATTGTTGGCAATTGTCATGCTGCAACAGTGATGGTAAGGAATTACTTCACAGCATTGTAACAGCCTATAAAACATAAGTTCAGCATTTTGAACTAGAAATTAATTTCATTCATGGGATATTATCACAAAGTTTAATTGATATTTAGAACCTGGGATTTGGAGATTATATGTTATATTTTTGGGGAATATAGATATTGTTATTCACATTGATTTCCTGTTCAGTATTTATATGAAATCATTGAGTGAGGTCATCTGTTGGTTTGGGATCTGATATAATCAATATAAGATGGCACCCAATTATACATCTCAAGCCCAAGGTGATGCTGTTCATTTTTTTTCTCATTGTGTGGAGGCTGTTCAGTCCAAGGCATGAGAATAAGCTTGGGCTCAATCCTGATAAGACTAAGTAGCTATAGATATTTGGCCTTCCTATATCCGGGACTTTCCATCTTTAGAGTTGGACGTCATTACTTTCAGTTCCCCATTTGAGATCAGTCATTTGAGACTGGTGCACACTGAGAGCCATCCTGGACTTACAGTTACTGCTTGAGAACAAGTGGCAACTGTGGCCAAGAGGGCCTTTTCAAAAATTTATCTGATATGCTAACTATGCCCATTCCTCAATTGGGAGGCCCAGCCAATCACTCATGACCTAATCACTTCACAAATGGACTACTGCAATGGGAATTGTCTTTAAAGGTTATTTGAAGCTACAGCTGATTTATAATGTGCCAGTGCAGGCAGTGATAGGGATGCTGTGGTATGCCTATGTGTCACTGCCATTCTACAAGCTCTTCTTTTACCAATTTGCTTCTGGGTGCATTTCACGATAATTGTTACTTATGAAGCTCTTTGTGGTATAGAAGCCAGGGATTTAAGGGAATGCTTACCTTCAGTCGGGGATGTGGTGGCAGAGCAGTTAAGATATGAGTTGTTGGATGGAATGTTGGTGGCTCGAGTTCAAGACCCAAGTGACACCACATAAATGGGTGAGCTTTTCTGCCCCACTCCTGCCAATCTAGCAGTTCAAAAGCATGTAAAAATATAAGTAGATAAATAGGTGGGAAGGTAACAGCGTTCTGTGACATATAGTCATGCTGGTCAAATGACCATGAAAGCATCTTTGCACAAATTCTGGCTCCCTTGGCTGTGAATCAGAGATGAGCACCACCTAGAGTCAGTCATGACTAGCAGGGAAAACCTTACCTTTACGTTTAGTAGTTTCTGACCATCCAGAAAGATCATTTAGAGTGGGTGTACTTCAAGTACTTTCAATGAAGGATTTATTTTTATTTTATTAATTTGTATCTTGCCTGCATTCTTTTTAACTGAAGGCAGCAAACATATTTAACACATTTTCTCCTCAATAACAACTCTGTGAGGTGAGTTGGGCTGAGAGAGAGTGACTGGCTCGAAGTCACCCAGCTGGCTTTCATGCCTAAGGTGGGACTAGAACTCACAACTTCCCCAACTTCCCAGTTTCTACCATGTTGACTTAACCACAAGACCAAAGAGGACCTAGAAAGCCTGCTTTCGCTGATGTGTCATCTGTGCTCCCAAAGATCCATATGGCTCCCATCCTGATGAAATTCTTAAAATTGACCTGTTGTTTTCTCAGGCTTGCGGCTAGGGTGATGGTTGAGCCCATCTCAGTTTGTTTGTGTCATATTGTATGTTTTGTCTGGCTTTTTTATTGTATGTTTTGTCTGGCTTTTGTATGTTTTATGATTTTCACCCTTTTTTAAACTGTAAGCCAATCAGAGTAATCTGGAATCAGGTAGCCTTTACATTTAAATAAACAAACCTGGTACCATTATCAAATTAGAGTGGAAAGCCAATCCATGTTTTTCTTGGTCCCATCTTATAAACGAAATCAAGCCAGGGCTTCTTTCTTTCTCAGGACTGTGATCTTTCCTGCAAGTCCTCCATTAGTGACTAATTTCTTTCTTTCCAAAGTCAACTCCCAATTTCTTTATAGCCACAAAGAAGAGAGTTTTCAGCAGCAATGGATATTTAATAATAGTCTAACAAGGAGCCATAAAATATACTCATTTGGTGCCAGGAATGGGATTTTAGAAACTGTGATATTTTAGTGTTGATGGGACTTCACTGTTTGGCTGCAAGGACTGTTATAGTCATTTGTATATACACTTTTGGATGGTATGGATATATTATGTTTGATTTGTACGCAGCCACGTAACATTACTTTATGGTTTTAAAAATAAAATGCATATATGTCCATAATTCAGTTCTAGGGATTAGAAAATAATCTGTATAAAGTAAAGAAGGTCTCTCTTGCCCGAGTATAAAACAAATTTAAAAACAGTGATTTCAGTTTTTAAGCTCCTTTCCCAACAAAAGTGGAAAAAGAACACTATTTTAAAATCTCCACAAGAGGTCACTGTAATCACTAGTAATAGTTTAACTGGAATTTTAAACCAACTAGGACAGAAATAGTTTTTCCCCTCCTTTAACTGAATCTAGAAAGAATTGGGTTTTTTAGACTCAGTTACCTTTTTCGGAGCCTAGAACTCACCTGATTTCTATTGATGATTTATCTAGAAAAGCTCTTAGAGTGTTAACTTTGCTACAAGAAATCTTGCATGTAAAAATATAACTAAGGAAGCTATTTCTCCTGCTGCACTCCCCCTCTGTCCCCAAATTATGACCTTTGTGAAATAAGACATTTTAATTAAAAGGATTTATAAGGCATGCTGGTGGCTCAGTTGGCTATCACTGAGAAAATGTATATGTATAAGGGGTAACAAACCATACTCTGCTCTGTAACTGAAAGCAGTATTTAATATAAAAGGAAAGTTATATAGGCTATTCAGTCTGCCCTGGTCTTTTGTAAAGGTAAATTCAGTGCAGTTAGCCAATTTCTTTTAAACAATAAGTTATTGGAGAAATACAAATATATTTATGAAAATATATTTATTTCAAATACACATACAAAATTGTAGCAAATTTCGTGCTATTTTACACTGTTCAAGTTTTTCCAGGAAAATTTAAAAATAGGGTAGATGATATTATATCAACAAGCCATTTACAAAATGCGATGTGTGTGTATGAAATTTAGGAAAAATGGTAATGAAGATGACTAGGAGTTCAGTTTTTTTGTTTATATGCTCAGTCTGCTTTTCTGTATGTACACTATAGTTAATTATCAAATATGGGTGTGCAGTGGTGCAAATGGTTAAGACACTGGGCTTGTTGGCTGGAAGGTCAGCAGCTCAAGTTCAAGACCCAAGAGCCGCCATGTAACGTGGTAAGCTCCCGATGTTTGCCTAGCTCCTACCAACCCAGCAGTTGGAAAGCATGTAAAAATGCAAATAGATAAATAGGTACCACTTCTGGTGGGAATGTAACAGTGTCTATGCACTTTGGTATATACTCATGGCGGCCACATGACCACAGAATTGTCTTTGGATAACATTGGCTCTTCAGCTAGGAAACAATGAGAACCTTCCCCAGAGTTAGCCACAAGTGGCAGAGAAAACCTTTACCTTTTTTAATTCAGTTAATAGTATTTGTGAATACTATAATAATTCTATTATGTAAGTCACCAGAAATAGGAATATCATTAATAATATATGTTACAGTAATTGGCTGTAAAGTTAAATATATGCTACTTGCCATCTTCCATAATATATTTATTTATTTTGATTGATTATTGTGCCAGCTATTGTGATCACGGAGATGGATTTTCTCCTGGATTGTCCCCATCTGGTCTCTCAGGTCTTAGAGTGAGGGAACCACATGACAGTAGTTCTCCTTTCTGTGGGTTTGATTTCAATTGATGTTGACAGGACAGAGGGTTCAGGTCCACTACATTTATCTGTGGGATACCACAAGGCCTAATGTTTTCTCATTGGTTCATTTTCATTTGCATGAAAACAATTTAATCAAAACAAGTTAATCTAATCGCTTTGGGGTCTGGTATCACAAGTTATATATCTTGATCTCAGACTAATGCACTTGATGTCCTATCCCAGTTTCTGGAGACCATGCAACAACAGACTTAGGCTGTATCCTGATAAGACCATATACAGTATATATGTGGATTTTTGGGTCCTAAGGTTCTGAAAATGTTCTATTTTGAGTCTTAGAATTGGCTGCATCTCATTCAAGACTGGTATACAGTTTGGAAGATATCTTGGACTCACTGTTTCTGCTTGAAGAGGCAAGAAATAGTAACCAGATCATCCTCATTAAAAAGGAAAACAGTTGGTAAATCAGGCATTTTGTTCAGCGTCTTCTATTTGCTTATACATAAGGGAGGAGAGTAAAAAAAATGATAGGTAACCAGGCTAAACAGAATCTAGC
>JANHZU010003200.1:0-13557 GCA_032468055.1 Acrochordus granulatus
TAGATTCTTTCCGAATCAGACAATGTGATTGTCTGGATTTGTTTTCACATTTTATCTCTCATAGTTGAGGTATACCTGTGATGACCATTACAGGCCTCTCTCATCTTTTTAAGTGGGAGAACAACTTGCACAATTGGTGGCTGACTAAATACTTTTTTGCCCCACTGTAGTTGCCCAACTCAAACTGTTGCAAGTTTGGACAGTATATAATTTAATCTGATGAGACATTTCCCCACCCATCAAATCTGGCAGAACAGATATGTTGTTGGTGCCGTCTGCTAAAGGACTACATCTGGCAGGACTCAGGCCTTTTCTGCCATAGCACCTGCCTTATGGAAGATCATTCCTCGCCTCCAAGGTAAAGTTGGCTCCAAGAGTCTAGGCTGATTCCTTACTTGAGCCCTCTTCCCAACCTGGACTGTTGGTCTCCAACAATTAACTTTCCATAACTCCCTCCCCTGCTTATGTAATCAGGCTTGGGGTTCTAGACATTAGAAGCCAAGTTTCTATTACAGCCCTCCAGGTGGGAATTCCAATCAGTTTGGCCCAATACCCAAGAAAAACAAAAGAGGTTTTAGAGCCTTTGTAAAGATCAGCAGGGTTTGGGCAACTGTATACTGTATTAGAGGGAGATCATTCATGAAGACAGGAGTAGATGTTAAACAAAAGTGGGGGGAAGGTAGAGCCCCAAGACAAAAAGAAAAGAACACACATAGCACTATGTTTCCCAATCCCAAATTTCTGAACTGCCCAGAGGGCTACCATGGTTCATGGAACTGAAGGCTGCTGAGAAGGCCAGTATTGATGTCCTCCCTAAGGTTTATTAGCAGTTAAAACCAATATTCTTTCACCATTGTGTTCCCTTCTGAAACCAGATTGCAAGAGGTCCAGAGAATGTGAAATCCAGAAAAGTGAAGATTCATTATACCCCTGATATTCATATTCTTGAAACATCTGTGATAAAGAGCAAGCAAAAATCTTAATACCACAAGTTTTGCAGGCCAGTTTTCCCACAGACTGCTTTCCTTACACACACATGCACATTCCTTTTATCTCGTAGGTGAAGGAAAGAGCAATTAATCACTTGCTTCCATTCTGACCCCCTTTAAAGCCAATCATCAGAATTTCAGCTGTTTTTAATCAGGTCTTAGGAGGTAAATGGTACCCAAAGAGTGACAACTCAAGTTACCAAACTTTTAAGGGTTAACATTTACAGAGCTGGAATATTGTAGTATAGTATTTAGATTACAAAATTGCAAACCTGTAGCATTATATTTCAAACATATTTCTGAGTACATAAAGAGGTAGGTTAGGGAAACACTAAGTGTCTTTCAAGCTTTTGATTTCATCTAAAATGCTACCATCAGCTTACTACTTTTCAGCACTCCACTTTTTAAGAGGATTTATGGATCATGAAACCATAAGTGAATCATAAAAAGCTAAATTTCATCATAAAAATCCCATCTAAGCATAATGTCTCTTCAGCTAGTTTTTATAAGATGTTTTAAAGAAGAACAAGTTTTATTTTATGACATCACACTTGTAAAACTAATGCTACCACCAAAAATATTAATCCCAAACTTTTCAGAAAACTCAGTTATATGCAAAACTTTGTATAGTTTTATTACCAAATGTGCTACCTCCATATTCCACCCAGAGAACTGGTTTCCTGAACATTTTGCAAGTATTCTGAGGTGCAGAATTAAGTGTTATGCACATGAATGTGAACTAAATACTTGCTAGATGTTTAATGCCCATGCATTACCCCCTAACTTATTTTCTGCCCGATAATTGGACAGAGTGAAAATAATAAGGGAAGTTTACACCAGCTTGTTAGTCAAGTAGTCTGGATCAAGTGGTTCTTAGTAGGTCTTAGCAAGGAAACCCTCGCAGTGCAGAGTCCTGGAATGGAAGTTGTCATAGAGATTATTTAGTCCAACCCCATGTCCAATGCAGCAATCCACTGGTATAACATTCTTGACTGATGGCCTTTATTAAAAATCTTAGCATCTAAGTTGTGTCACACAAGAACAAAGACCATTTAAAGTACACATATTTTCATTTCACGTAGAGTCTACATGCATCACTCTCTGTCTTTACAAAGCTAAGAACTGTCTTAAACTCCCTGACCTTCTTTCTTTATGTTCTCCCAACTTTCTCCAAACTCATTTATTTTTGTCTCTAATCGGCCATCAAACTTCTCTTTCACCTTCTCCTCTCTACCATTTTTTTCTGACATTATCCTATTTCATCCTATGTCAACAGACAGCAACCACAGAGATAGATCAAAAGGCCATGAACCAATAACCCTCCTAATAAAAACAGAAGCATAGCTGTCTGTCTTCCAGCAAACTAATCTGGATGTGATTAACGTTATTCTTCATAAGGTCTCCTATCTTCTGCCTCTAAATTTCATTTTCCATCATTACTGATTGTCAAGATATGTTGCCATTATAAGCTGCTTTTATAACAACACTGCTCCATTTTTCTTCTCCAGGGCCTCAGTTTAGGAGTCCATGGTTTAACATTTATGTTCACAGTGATTTCACTTAGAAATGTTTTTGATTCAAGAAAGATGTGCTCTTAAAATCAGTGATGAAAAGGAGAAGCAAGTCTGATTAAATCTTTGTGATAGGACTCAATACTATTTTTCTTTAAGAATAGAAACAGTATTTTAGAATGTGAAAGCCGTTTAATCTAAAAAGTGACACAAATATTGCAATTACTTTTATTCCTCTGTTGAAAACCTGCTTTAGCACTTCCATCAGTGAACATGAAGCTGAATTACCAAATAAACATGCAAGCAGTTTTTATAATATGTTCATATAAATGTTTCAGCTTGTGTATATGAACATCTAATATATAAATCTTCGCAAACAAAAGACACAGGTGGCACTATTGCTCCACTAAAAGCAAGTAGGATCTGATAAACCATCAGTATAAACAAAATAACAAAGATATATTGGGGTGGAGGTTAATCTACAGAGGCTGTTTTCGATATTGGGAATTTATGCCCAAATGAAGATAAAGCAGCCTCTTACAAAGGACTAATGGATAAACTATTGGATTTTTCATGTGAAAATTGGTGTCTCCTGGAAGATCGTAATGGAGTAGTTTCTCCACAAAAAAATAGAACTTCTGAGAAAAATATTAAAATAACATGGGGTAATTGATCAAAGCTTTTTTAATTTAATAGATAATTTGGAGCTTGTGATGCATGGAAACATAAACATGGCAATTCAAAAGAATATACTTAAGTTTCTGAAAGACATAGATCTTTTTCAAGAATAAATACGTGTATTTCTAACATTTGGCTTATAATTTTTATAAAGTAGTGATATTACGAAAGACATTTTCAGATCATAATCCCGTGATTTTTACATTTTAAAAGAAAAAATGGAACTTTTAGGTGGAGATTGAATGAGATATTGCAAAAATAAATGGTGATGAAGAACTATAAAAAGAAATTAAAGGAATTTTTAAGAACAATTTTAACAAAGGTACAGAAGTAAGGATGATTTGAATGTAAGTAGAGCTTTTGTAATAGGATATTTTTATACAATATAATAGTGAACTTAAAAAATGACAAGAGAAAATGCAAATGATTTTAGATGAGGTAAAAGAAAGGAAGAAGAATTTTAAAAAATCTTCAAGGGTGATAAGTATAATTCACCACATTTTGAATTTAGAAAGACAATTATCTATGTTAAAAGTGAGACAGATGGAAATAAAGATGAACTATTTAAACTAAATAGTAAACTAAAGACATTTCGAATTTGCAAATAAACTGAGAATATGATTGACTTATAAGTTGCAAGAAGAAAATGATATTAAAGTTACAAGAAGGTGATATTGTAATAACAGATGATGTGAATATGCATGAAGGGTTTCATCAGTATCATACCATCTTATACAAGGATCAAAACATTTCCTTGGAAAAAATGGCTGAATACTTGAATAAACAGAATTTTCAACAAGAGATGTATTATTTAAACAATGGCAAAAACATAAATGTATATAACAAGGGAAAAATGATTTAAATACAAAGTGTTGCAAGATGCAAGGGAAAGAGGATTGCATTTACCTGATTTGAAATTGTATTTGCTGCTTTAATTACGTCTATTTTACATCTATGGACTCCCTTCTTTGTCCTATTTTTAATTGGTTTTGATAAAGACTTAGCAATGAAGTTGAAAGCTTAACCTTACCATCAAAAATTGAAGTCCAGTTGACAAGATTTAAAGCCTCCAGATTTGTTCATGCTACTTGTTGTTTGGTCTGGATGAAAGGAGAAAAAGTTGTGTCTATTCCTTCATTCTGGGTAAGATATAGAAGTTTATGATTTGCCACATTATTGTAGAAATAGATATTTTTAAGGACTTATTATTAAGACCTCCATCAGGGGCACAGCTTGGTTGACAAGAGTGTTTACCAACTTTTGTTCCTTTCACCATTTGGTTGCATTTTCCACCCAGGAGCAATTTGGCATGAACTATTTTAAGGAAACCATACTTCTTTTAATCCTTTGTGTCTCAGAATATAGAAATACTTTAGCTTGCAGACTAAAAAAGATCATAGTTCTTCCAGAGATTATTTGTCATTCTTTGCAAAAAAAAAATAGCTATGATTTTCTCTTAACATCTTACCATAATTGGGAAGAACATTCTTATAACAGAGTCATAGTTATTTAAGACATAATTTGAGTTAATAATAAAATTAAGCAGGTACTGTGTAATAACTGAGCCAATTTTTAATGTAAGAAAAAAATCCTAGCTTTTTTCAGTACTACCCATAAACAGAGAAGGTGTATCACAGAGCAGGCTGATATTACTCAGGCAACATCATCCTGATTTAATATTTTGAAATATGAAAGTGCGTCCAGAATATGTGTCTCTAATATAGTCAGATCTCACTGTAATAGACCATTTTGGAGAAAGAATATATATTAAATCCAAATGTTCATTTAATGTGAATTTTCTCATTTTATAATTACATAATTTACATATTTTATGCAAATGACATAAGTGATGTGAATTGTCTAAAAGTTGCCCATTGTTTGGCAATGAGGTCTAAAATAAAATTTTACCAATTGCATTTGACATCTGCTAAATGGAATTGCAGAGAATTGATGTTTTACTGTAATTGTATAAAGCAATCAACAATTTTAACCGAGTTTAAAAAAATAAAATACCAAGAAATAGGTCTCTGAAAGTGCTGTGTATGCTACCCTGGTTTACTTGTAAAAGTTCCTGTTCATAAATATTTCAAAGATCCTCCTCTAATACTTTACATGCATACTCATATGAGTTTTCTTCAGGGCTTACTGGTCAGGTAATTGACTTTATTTTCCTTTCATGCTGTGCTATAATTTATACTGCATTTGGTGAGGCATAGGGCAGATGACCCTTTCATAAAGCTTTTGGTGGGTTCCCAACTTCACTGGTACTTAATCTGAGGAAAGAAAACAAAGATTGTTTTTCTCAGCCAGCCCAACATCCATTCATTCCATATAGTTTATTCTCAGCTACATCTGGTTAACATATTTTATTCCTCTACACATGGATTTTTGTTTGGAGCGTAGATTTTGGTGTTTGGAAATACTATTCTTGTTCACTGAAGGCTTATGATGATTGGAAAGATACATAATGGGAAATACAATGGTCTCTACCAGATTAAATGATACAATGGGAATAATTAGAAGAGATTGCCTTTTGGCCATGACAGAAGAAGTGTGAGCAATTCAGGTTGGTGTAGAAATTTGTGAATACATTGATGGTTGCAAGAGCCAATTCCAATGAACAATTTCTGCACAGTTTCATGACATTTGAATGGCTGAACATTCCTTCATTTATATGAAATTACTAAATGAAGTCATTGAAAGGTTTGGAGAGAAATATTAATTCTAGTGTCAGAATCAGTTGAGGGTATTTGTTGGGTAAGAGGCTGAATGAAAGCCCAATAAACTAAAACAGATTACATAAAATAGAGGCACCATGGACGGGTGGTTCTTAATTGTGTGACCCTGATGTGCAAAGTGTTCTGCACAGAACTATACTTCTTTTTAACAAATCGTTAACCAGAGTTCGATGCTTTGGTAATTTCCCTGTTGGATTACCATAACATACTTAACATGAAGTTGCCCTTGGAGATAATTCAGAAGCTTCATTTAGTGTAAAGGTAAATCATGGGCAACTCTAGGAGGTGGTGCTCATCTCCGTTTCATAGTCAAAGAGCCAATCTGCTTCTTTGGTTATGTGGCTAATATGACTATACACTGAGGCACATGGACATTGTTAGCTTTCCCACTGAATTAGACGGTACCTATTTATCTACTTGCATTTTTACATGCTTTTGAACTGCTAGGTTGTCAGGAGGTAGGGCAAATAATGGGAGCTCACCCCACTATGTGGCAGTGCTTGGGTCTCAAACTCGGGCTGCCAACCTTCTGGCCAACAAGTCCTGTATTTTAACCACTAGGCTACCATGTCTCCTTCACTTAGTGTAGAATTTTGTTCCTAAAAGTCTTGCTGTTTAGATAGGAAGCATCCTGTTATAGAATTTTGGAAGACTTATACTGGCTTTCTATGCACTAGATTTTTGTTTTTTTCAAGTCCTATGTAGACAGTCTTCACCTTACAACCATTTGTTTAGCAAAGTTACAACGGCACTGAAAAAAGTGACATGACTGGTTTTCATGCTTCCAGCTGCCACAGCATCCTCACAGTCAGGTGATCAAAATTTAGGCACTTGGAAACCAGCATGTATTTATGATGGTTGCAGAATCCCAAGGTCATGTGATTGCCATTTGCAACCTTCCTAGCCAACTTCTGGCAAGCAAATCCAATGGGGGAAGGCAGACTTGGTTAACGTCTGCTTATAATTACTTCAGTGATTCACTTAACAATTGTGACAAAAAGATCATAAAATTGGGTACACCTCACTTAACAATCATCTTTATTAGCAATGAAATTTCTGGTCCTAATTGTGGTTGTAAATCAAGGACTACCTGTACTTCACTCTTTCCCCATTTTTGAGTCAAAGTAGTAGAAGATTTTCGTGTCTGCAGTTTGTAGAATATTTGAAGGCTAGGGATAAAATCTTTCTAGCATGAGTACCTGGAAAACTGATGAAATAGTGTATCATTAGGCTTTCAAAAAAATTCAAGAAATAGTAGGGAAGGTAAATCAGTAATTAAATGTTTTGTTAAATTTCAAACAAGCAATTTTGTAATTCAAAGTCCATAATTGTACTATTACAGCATTCAGGGCAAAATTAGTTCTGAAAGATATTAGAAAGTAAGTGGGCAGTAAGAAAGGCTTTAAAAAAAGCTGTTGTCCTTACATGTGTATGTAATTTAATATTTTGATTTTAATATAGATTTAACTTTGTAGGTATATATTTAATATATATGAGAGGCATATCCACAAATGCACAGAGACCAGGAAGAGTCGGTCTCCGATTTGGGTAGTGAATAAATTAAACAAATAAATAAGGTCCATCCATGGGAAGGAAAGTGAATAGCAATTGTTTTCCTAAAACAGACAAGTGGGAGAGCCCTGTAGCAGGGAAATCATCTAATCATGGGAACCTTGGTGGTTGGCAATCTACCTTGCACTTTCTCCTAAAATATTTTAATCCCCACAGGATTTTCTTAAACCAGTTTAGAATCAAGCTGTCCTGAGCCCAGCAGAAGCACTTTAAGTGGTGTGTGATATGCCCTAAATTAGCATTCAGAAGCATCTATACATCTGGCACACACTGAGAAACTGAAATGTAAATTATAGAGTGAGGTCAAGGGGGAAATATAATTTTCATATTAAGGGATTTCCCATTATGTACACTGACAATTAATTAAAATAAAAATAACTATAATACATTTATAAATACATAAATCTGTTTATAAAGATCTATTGCCTCTAATAATTTTGGGAAAATATTGCCAGAATTACATTTTGCCAGGATGCAGATATTTTCCAGATCTATTTTGTGATTTGGGACTGGTATTCAGCCAATGTAGACTATTCACTGTTTTCAAGTCTAAGATTTCTTTCATTTTTCTATAATTCTAAATTCTATGCAGGATTCAGTTTTTCTCATACAGTTATTGCCAAACCGGCAATTTATTTCATAAAGTTCCTTGGTTCTTAGTCTGAGTGCTTATCCTTATTAGAGAATATTAGTTGTTATTTATTGTCCATATATATCACATTATTCTTCTTATACTTTTTTTTCATCCAGTATTTTTCTCATCTTGTCCCAAGACATATGAAAGGTTCACATTCTGTTTATAATGTTTCTCTGGTCATTCCGATATTTTTCTTTCTCTGGTTGTATTATTTACAATGCATCAATTTTTTAGAAAGTTATTACATACATTTTTTCAGAATTATTAGAGAGGAAATAGAAATACATAACTATTCAGATAATTTAAACAGTGGAAAAGCTTATCAACAGCATTTATGGCACAGTTAGTGACTAGTAGGGGAACTTCCATTTCACTGAATATAGGTTATATATAAGATCTTTACATCTCAAAAATATATTCACTATATTACACAGCATTACCTGGAAGTCATTTCATCAATAAAAAGCAGCTGTGTAAACTTAAACTCTATGAGAAAATATAATTAAAATAATTATATTTTCCAGTCAAGTATTAGTAATTTTCCCCTTCTCATATTTAAGTTTTGTCGTTCAGTCCCTGATCTTCGGTTCTTCCTGATCTAATGGACATCATTTTATCTGGACAAGCTGTCTTTGAGTTTTTTAAGCTCATGTTGCGTCATCAGTGATAGTATCTAATCACCTTGTCTCTATCAGCTTCTTTTTTAATTGCTTTCCATTTTTTCCTTTTGCCTCTTGCTTTTTTCGTTCTGTTCAAAATATTTAAGCTTTAGCTTAAAACATGTTTGGTGTTTTTATTTTGTCAAGGATTGAATGATTCGTTCTTCTTGCAGGCCAAGATATTCTCAACAGTTTTTTTCTTCAGCAGCAGAATTCAAATATTCAGACCTTCTGATGGTCTATAGCCGCAAGTTATAACTGGAAATATAACTGGGAACTATTTGTCAGAGTGATGTCTCTTCACTTCCATATTTCATCTTTACCTGTCACAGTATTTTTCTCAAATAGTACTGATATCTTTAGTTAATGGCTTCAGCCACCATCCCTGTAAATTCATGAGCCAACGAAGATAAAGTGACCACTTCAGCTTTTCCTTTGCTTTGCATTTGGTGGGCATTGGCCTGCATTAAAAGTTAGTTTGTCAAAACTCTTTAGAGTTCTTCAGTCATATATTCCAGTTGCACCAAAGCAAATTCTCCTTCAAGTTGAGCTTAATTTCTGTTGATTTGTGGACATATATTTGAAGTTTTCCTGGTATCTATAGCGAAGTGATTTGCCACTGCTTTCCCAGTTTAACTTACAAACCTTGTATTCTCTGGAAGTGTCTTATCTATTCTGACTTAGCTTCAAAGTTTAGACAAGCATTGTGTTCTTATGGCTTAGATAGTTGTGTGCATAACTGATTATTTCTGCCATCTGCAAGCTAGTGATATTTTCAACAAATACAATACAATTTAAAAAATAAGTGTTATCTGAAAGTGCCAAATATGCTGTATTTCAGTGAATAAGTCTGCTTGGAAACTTGATATATTTTGCTAAATTATTTTTTTAAAAAAATGCATGATGGCTGCATGCATAACTGAATAAAACTGTACTATCTGAATGCAAATTGCTAATAAATGCTTTCTCAAAATATCTTGGACAGCATGAAATATCTATACTTTTGCTGTTTTGATCATTACAGGGAAATAAATTCTATTAAAATAGATTTAAAAACCACTTGTTACTAATGTAGAGCAGCATGAACAGAAATATAAGTTTTGAACTCCTCTGTCTATGTATCACATATGTAACAGCTCTTAGTGTTAAAACTATGGTGCAAAGTAATTTAATGCAATTGTACATGTGCTAGAATAAAACTGAACTATTTCTTTTGGGGTGATTATATAGTACAAGGATTCTAATTGTAATCCCATGCATATCACTATATCTTTCCATCAAAGAGATCATTTAAGTGAGTAAAAATACAGGTAATGTGGTTTATAAAAGCATAATTATGACCTATATTGTTATTTTCATCATAATTGGTGCTCTATATAAGAAAGCAATTTTTAATCTAAAAATGCAAATGGCAGAAACAACTCCTGTAATTTGGAACTCAGCAGATGTTAATGGCCACATTCCAGCAAAAGCTGGCTGAAGTTTCTAGTTTTCAGCTGCTTAAAGTTCCTAACTATATATTGAATTGTCACCCGTAGGCTGGTCTCAAGAATATTTTAAAGACAACTGTGGGTTGGAAGCTCTATCAGTCATTTATCATGTAATATGTACGATTTAAGACTTAGAAATAACTAAATTCTTTATCCTGTTCTTTGCCAAGTCTCTTTCCATTCTATTATCTCAAGCAAAAGATTAATATTCTGACAAGTGTATGCAATATTATATCTGGCACCCAGAGATTCTTAAAATAAATACAGGATGCACTGAAAGGAGAAATTATAGCTCAAAATCCCTTTTCTCAGTTGAAAGCCAGTTTGTCTCTGAGATCCACATTTGGCAAAAGTGCTTTCTTTCTTCCAAAGGAGGGCATCAACTCACTCCACTTTCCACATTGTTTTTTACTGAATCACAGACAAGATAATCCCATATAGATAAGATGCTGAAATAATCTTATTTCAGGCAAATGCCTTGGCTTAAATTATGTATTTATTTATTACATTTAAATGCCGCCCAATTCAAAGCAACTCTTAGCAACTTACAATAAAAACATAGAATAAAAACAGAATAAAAACAGCTAAAAATCTTCAAAATAAACGAAACAGATCAAGTGAGGAGATGAAAAATATATATGGGGAGGTGAATATTAAACCACCAACCACCTCCAAGATGATGTGTCCCAATAGGAGTCCCACGCTAGCTGGCCGAGCCAGGTCTTAAGTCTCTTCTGGAAGGTTGTAAGTGTGGGCATAGACCTCACCTCTGGAAACAAGAAGCTCTTCTTCAAGATTCTGACAGCCGAAATTCTTTGGCTGATGGGATCTGGAGGAGGACTTTTCCCCTGGATCTGGTGATGTGGGACATCCCCATTAGGGTGAGACAGCTTCTCAGGTAACCTGGTCCCATGCTATGAAGGGCTTTAAAGATCAAAAACAACATCTTGAATTGCACCCAGAAGCAGACTGGCAGCCAACGCAACTCGCGGAATAAAAGTGTAACATGGGCCATTCTATTGGCCCCTACAATCATCTGCACAACCACATTCTGCTCCAGCTGCAGTCTCCAGATGCTCTTCAAGGGTAAACGCATGTAGAGCACATTGCAGTAATCCAGGGACAAGATGATGAGGACATGAGTGACTGAGTGAAGGGAGCTCTGGTCTAGGAAAGGACCTAACTGGTGCACCACATACTCTCTCCCTATTAACACGGATTGGGCCCGGCCTTGAAGAAAGGAGCTGAACCAGTGCAAAATTGCACCACCCAGCCCAAAATTGCAACCCCCACAGCCAACCCAAAAGAATACCATGGTCAATGGTATCAAAAGCCACAAGAGGTCAAAGAGAGCTAGGATGGATACACTACTGTCATCCCGCTCTCGCCAGGGATCATCCACAAGAGCGACCAATGCTGTCTCTGTTCCATACCTGGGCATGAACCCAGACTGAAAAGAGTCTAGAAAATCCATTTCCTCCAAGAACCTCTGAAGCTGCCAAGCGACCTCTTTCTCAACCACCTTCCCTTCAAAGGGCAAGTAGGAGACTGGACAATAATTGTCCAGACAGGTGCAATCCAATTAAGGTTTTTTTAACAGGGGATGAGCCAGGGCCTCCTTAAAAGGGCCTGGAAAAGTCCCCTCTTAAAGTGAATGGACCCACCTGCATGGTGGTCTTAAACTGCATGGACCCACCTGTTAGTCACCATCCTGGCAATTTTCACCAACCAGGAGGGACAAGGATCTAATTGGCAAATGGTCACACTGACAGCATCAAGGACCTTGTCCACTTAATCAGGAACAATAGGATCAAATTGTTCCCAGATAACTAGGCAAGACTCCTTCCTAGACATCTCAGGTAGATCTGCCTCACACATGGTTTCCAACTGAGACCAACTCTGAGCAACTTTATTAGCCAAGTAATCAGCAAACTCCTCTGCATGGCCCTGAAAAAGATCCCCTGAATCTCCCCCGCCAAGAAAGGACCAGGTGATATTAAACAGAGCCAAAGGACGACACTCAGCCAATGCAATAAGGGGAGAGAAATAATTACATTTCACTGCCCTTATCACCACAAGGTAGACCTTAACAGTGGCTCTAACTCGTGTTTGGTTGGATTCTTCCCCAGACTTCCACCAGCAATTTACCCTTTTCAGCACCCGCAACTCTTTTGTGAACCTCAGAGAGTGCCAAGTGTGATAAGTAGAGAAAGGCCACCTAGCACAATCCTATCCAGAGCCTCAGCTATCCTTTGATTCCAGGATATAACCAGGGCTTTTGCAGGGCCATGCAGCAATGCCCCTGAAACATCCCCCAGCATCCTCTGAAACCCAACCAGGTCCATTAATCACTGAGGGCAGACCAAACCAATAGGTCCTATCTCCCTGCAGAGGGGGGTGGCATAAGAGAGTCTCAGTGACCATGACACTGAGGACAATGAAAGTTCCCCCTGCAGATCACATTGCCATTGCTCTGACAAGAAAATCATATCTGTAGTGTGGCCCCTGTCTCAAGTAGGGTCCAAGATAATATGGGAGAGGCACATGGCTGCCAGGGAAGCCAGGAACTCCTGAGCTAATCCCAAGGACAAACCCAGGGATAGCAAATTGAAATCCCCAGGACCATCAGCCTTGGGAAGTCCACCACCAACCCTGAGATGGCCTCAACCAGGATGCTATGCAGCAGGGAGGCTGGTACAGTAACAACACTCCCAACTGATCCCATGACCCAAGCTTCAAGGTCTCACAACCAGACACTTATGGAGCAAGGCCATTGGAAGCAAAAAGAGACTCTTGAATAACCACTGCCACTCCACCTCACCTACCCTGGGGTCTCACTGGTGCCAAACCTTAAACCCAGCTGGACACATCTCCGAGACAGCAGCCCCACCGTCAGGAGCCAGCCAAGTCTCAGTAATGCATCCCAGATCAGCCTGTTCCTCCTCAGTGATGTCACAGATTGAAGGAGTTTTATTATTGACTGATCTGGCATTCACTAACAGGTGCTGGGTGTGAGCATGGAGGGCCAGTACACATGACTGATATTAAACATGGGGGGCCC
This sequence comes from Acrochordus granulatus, assembly GCA_032468055.1. Classification (NCBI taxonomy): domain Eukaryota; kingdom Metazoa; phylum Chordata; class Lepidosauria; order Squamata; family Acrochordidae; genus Acrochordus; species Acrochordus granulatus. Next base: position 13,336 of record JANHZU010003200.1, read on the forward strand.
ACTCCCATAGCACCCAATGCTATCAACTCCTGACTAAAATCTCCTGCCTCAACCCACCAGGATGAAGTTCTCCCTCCCATCCTGACATCCCTCTCCTCCAAGCCATAGGCTCTGCCATCTCCTACAATCAAATACAGACACATAGACAAATAACCTAGAGAAGGGATGAAGAACAGGAGCACCTGGCTCAATAGCATATGCTCTCAGAGCCTTACAGTGGTC
>JANHZU010003200.1:18102-53763 GCA_032468055.1 Acrochordus granulatus
CCCAATAGGTCAAGTAAAATTGTGGCTTGTTACCACCAATTTTCGAAGTCCTTTTTTAAAAAATGAGGCAATATGTCAAATCATATTTCTGAATTTTACCCAAATAAGTAAAGCATCACACCACACAAGTGACTGCTGCAGCAATCAAGCATCTTTTGATGACAAAAGTTAAAAATAGAGGGTTTTTTTGTCGCACACAATTTTTAAAAAGCAGCTATTTTTATGTATTTTTTCTTGGATGAATCTAATTAAAAAGTTCTCTCAGGGGATGAGTGGGAGCTTATGCTTATCTCTAGCTTCTAAAATAAAACATTAAAAACAATCAGCAAGGAATTGCAAACTGCTTCTTATTGTTGCCAGGATAGACTCATCCACGAAGTCCATAAATCAAATTCAACATAAGGAAACTTTTCTAGAGTAAAATAAATAAAAATTTATTTTAAAAATCAGTAATAAAAATCAGTTAGTGAACAATAAGTTCTTGACATTATGCTATGTCAAGGAAACTAGAATACCCTAACCCTAATCTATAACTCTGATTTGTTATGCAATATTAAAATATATCCATGACTATTGCTCTTTAAAATGTGCTGTTTTTTATAATTTAATTTAGGTATACTTAAAAGCAGGCTTTTCAGTCAGTGGTTTCCCATCTTCCACTCATCAGATTGACTATGATGGAACTAAAAACTAAATCCCATGAGGACAGAATTAAAAATGTTTAGATTAGAGAAGAAGAGCATGTATACAAAAATAGCAGTTTTTTGATACCTGGAGGAAAGACTGCATAGAAGAAGTTCAAGACCTATTATTTCTCATTCCAGAGTGCAGGAGAAAGAATAATGGATTTACTGTAAATTCCAACATGGTAGATTCTGCTTAAAGAACTAGTTTCTTTCTTATAGTGGTTAGGGCATTACGCTAGAAACCAGTAGACCATGGATTCTAGTCCAACTTAGGTACAAAGCCAGTTGAATGACCTTGCACCCATTGTTCTCTCTCAACCCTAAGAAGAAGAAAATTGCAAGCCAATTCTGAAAAACTTTATCAAGATAATCACAGGGATATAGCTTGAAGAAAGAGACAGAGGACCTAATTCTGACTGCAAAGACCAAGGCTTAAGAACAAATGCATACAAACCCAGAAGTGAGAAGACAGCAACAGATAGCAAATGCCACCTTTGCAAAGAAGCTATCTAGTTAGCTGCTGCAAGAAAATCATACAGACTGACTATAAGCAACATTATGACAAAGTAGCAAAAATGATACATTGGAAGATCTACAAGAAATACCATTTTCCTGCAAACAAGAACTGGTGGAACCGTAAAATAGACAAAATAATTGAAAATGAAGAAACTACAGTAATCTGGGACTTTAGAATTCAAACAGACAGGCACCTGCCACATAACACCCCAGACTTAACAACTGTTGATAAGAAAGACAAAAAAGCCTGGATAGTGTACATAGCGGTACCTGGAGATAGCAGAATTGTTGGAAACTGCCATCCTAGTCAAGAGGAAAGCTCAAGAAGAAAATTAGTCTGGAATCATTATGTAAATGTAAGAGGGCAAGATCTGACCCCACCTGAGTGCCTCAAGGCTTATCTAGTCTTTCCTAGGCAAAAGCTACCAGTCTAGGGAGATTCCTGTGTAATAGGCAGTATATAATAAAGTAGTTAGTTTTGAATTATGTATGTGTGGGTCCAGTTGTTTATGCCTGGCAAGTATAGATGAGAAAGAATTGAACATCACAAAATACAAAGACCTGCAAATAAAAGTGGAACAACTGTGGCAAAAGAAAGCAAAGATAGTATCAATAGTAATAGGTGTTTTGGGTGCAATCCCAAAACATTTGAAGTATCACTTTAATACCATCAACATCATTAATCAATTGCATAAGGCAGCTGTACTTGGAACAGCTTACATTGTGACAGTATCTTTAAAACCATCAAAGAACATCTACTATCCCATGTCCTTAGGAAGGACTTGATAGGTGAATAAAAATGTAAAATCCAGTCTAAGCATATATGGCTGACTATGAACCAGCCACATATTCTGGCTGAATATTAGAAACAAAACCTCAACATGAAGTGAACAGTTCAGCAGTAAAACCAATTTACCTTCATTCAGTATATTCTAGTGAACACATTCTAGGGTGAAGCAAATGAAAAAATGAGATGCACCTTTCTCTGTGCCTCTTAATTTTGTTGCACCAGGATTCTAACATGTAGTATTAATTTCTTGAAATAGGAGATTATTGGAATTTTACATTAAGAATCTAATTTTTCTTTCATAAATTACCAGTGTGGGCTACTAATCAAAGTAAGTTTCAACACAGTTTCCTTGTGTTTCCTTCTTCAAAATAGCAAAAAATGAGATGAGAGATTTTCAGCTAGTGTTATGTAACTTGGAGGGTTGCATCCATCTCTGGATTTCAAGATGTCTACTCCTGAGCTAATCCCTCCCTTCCCAGAAGTACAGATGGCATAGATACTCTCAGACTGGAATTGGGAAAAGAATCCCAGTCCAATCAGACTATTCTGCTAACATTCATTTACTATTTCTGAAAAAATCCTGCATTTAAGACTAGACCTTATGTCTAACTAATGAGCAGTTTTATTGGGGCCTTTTTGAATCAATAGAGAAGAATATATACATTTCAGGGTTGTTAGTCAGGTAATAAAATGTCTGCAAGCAAATAACCAAGCTCAGCAGAGACCAAGGACTTCACAATTCATTTTTGAATGTTAAGGTTCTTAGAGAACAAAGAAAAAAAACCTCCAAATTATATTCAGGAATGTTGAGTGAGCCAGAGCAAAAGAAGATGTTGAGTTACATCATTTGGTGGGATTGTTCTCTTTACCTTTGGAAATTCCAGTGTTCTTTCCACAATGCTGAAGTTAATGGCAAGGGACGGAGAAAGAGAACCCTGGTCAGAGCTTACTTTCTCCTTCTACAATCTCTTCTGCCAAACAGGTCTTGAGTTTGCTTAGCCCACCCTTTGATACTTTCAGCTTCCTTGTTGTCTTGGAAATGTAGATTTGTTAAAAGCATTGTACATTATTCCATTATATAGTAACAGCTTGAGTATGTGGTGGTGGTACAACAGATTCATGACAGATTCAAGAGCAAAACAGATTCATTACTAAAAGATGTAGATAGGCATGTTGAGGTATCTCATTTTCCTATGTGGAATGCAAAGATTTTGAATGGATTGGATCTCCATAATGTCATGCCTAGAAATATTGTGTTAAGAAACTTGAGTGTCACCTTCTTTTCTCTGACCACCTTTGCTCTTTCATTCTCTTTGGCACCAGAATTTGTAGAAATGTTGCTTTATCAACTTTTTTTCAAGGGAATTCTTCCCCAGCTATAATCACAAAGATTTCCAAGAATTCCTCTTAAAGCAAATGAACACAGCACTATTCTCTTTATTTTTTTTGTCCTGCTTCCCACATGGGCACAAATATATTTGCCAGATCAGAGACAGTACACCTCTAAATATTAATAATGGTGGTAAAATGAATGGAAACTGCTCTCCTCCTTACAATACAAACCAATATTTCTATCTCCTATGCATACAAACCAATATTTCTACCTCAGCTCATTTTTTTCATTATGAAAGCCAAAACTTGGTGGAGTTCTCTCATGCCATCTCTTTCTTTTCTTGCCTCTGCAGAAGCCACTTAAGGGGATTTGTGAGAAATCACAATGTAGAAGGAAAATACTTCCAGAGAAAGAATCACCTTCCAACTCCAGATGGCCTACAGTTGACACCTTTTTAAATAGTTTTCCTTTTGGATGTGGAAAATAATGTGTAATTTGTTTGAAGCTACTACCACTCGTATAAGCACATGCCACCACAGAGGTAGCAAAGGAGGAAATCTGCATCAGGACATCAGGACACATATTGTCACAACTTACATATCTGCCTCAGATACAGATTGCAAGTATGTAAAGGGGGATCTGTGTCACAATATCATCATAAGTAGCTGCAGATAATGTTGCCTACAGGTTTTAACTAGTGCCTAATCAGTCCAAAAGTTCATATCCTGTTTCCTTCAACACTTAGGCACTGATTGTAAGAGAAGTCTGTGAAAATCTATAAACACAAGCAGACTGTGAATGTAAGAGCATTTTAAACTAACTTTTAAAAGTTTATTTATTTGCCAAATTCGTATTCCACTGCAATCAAAAATGGACTAAGTGGCTAAAAAAGATGATAATGTAGGAGTATAACATAAATACCAATGATAAAAAGGCCTACAGACCCCAAATAATATCTAGTGTCCTAAACATACTTCAGGAAGGCTTCATCTTCAGTTGTTTCTGGAAAGTTGGTAACACTAGAGCCATTTTTCCTCAATTACTCATATTTAGAGGTGTTCTATTTCTGTTATAGGAACAGAGCAGAATTCTAGAGGAATAAGATCATAGGCAGTATTCCTGGGCAGCAAGTATTGATATGAGATCTATCAATTAATTTCTCTAATTGTTTTGAAAGCCATTCATCTTAATGGCCACTGCTACATTATTTGGAAATAAATGAAGATGAAGAAAAAAAAACTTTAGTTACCTTTTTCATTATTTATTAACTGAAAGGGAGAGAATCAATAAAGTTTACATAGTGTAGAATGCCATTATTTGGTTTGTTGGGTTTGAGTTAGGGCATGTGAACCCAAAACATGATTTAAGGATTAGCATTAAGTTACAGGCTAAACTATGTGTTATGTTAAAAGCACAATTACATTATGGAGAGTAAAGGATCTTTCCCATAAGTAAACAGAGTTATTTACCATTCACATACTACATAATCTTTATTTTTATTCTCTTGATCCCTTCCTAGTAACTGCTAAAATTTACAAATAACAGCCATGCATATCCACAACTAATGTGTTTAATCCAACATGGAATGTGGCCCTATTAAGTGTCTTTCAAGAACTGGAAATTTTGAAAGCAACATTTCCAGCAGATTGTGCTTCTATAGTTTAAAAAAAAGTATCCAGATTAGCCAAAGTGGATATATTTCATTTCAGTGTGGTCCATTATCTTCTCCATACACAAAACATATTTATGAAATGTTATTTCACAATATATTTTGTAGCATTTGCATCTCTTCCTCTCTGGTCAAAAAGAAGAAATTAGTTTAGAAGTTATCATGAAATATTTTAGTATTTTATCTATTAAAAGACAAAATAATGTGTCTAGATAGTTACAGCTAGAGTAATATTCATGATGCAAGAAAGAAAAGACTCCAAGATTGCTTCCAGATAGGTCTTTTAATGTACGTTAGTAGCAATTCGTGATGGTTATTTCACTGGGCATCCTGATGACATAGTTATTTATTATATAATCACTCATATTATAACTCTTTTGGCCTTTCCTTTAGTTAACAAAGATTTGATTTACACACAAGAACCTAGAGCAAACACCATTATCAATCAGTATTCCATAGTATTTCTGTACTCTGGATCTGGGTAAAGATCACCTGGAGCCATGCAGAATTGTTACAGCATGTTGACACTGAATGACATACTTTTCAGTTAGAGAGACTGATTTGTTGGCTGTAGCAATATTTACATTTGCTCCTTGCAGTTACCTATCCTTCCATCTGTAGTTGTCCTGATTTTTACTGTACTTTGATACTGAAAAGAACTGAGAATTCAGAATAGGGGAAACATTTTCTTCTATATATGAAGAATCTGAATTGGTCAAGTAGGTAGAAGTTATCTTGTCTCAATTCCCCCAATGGGTATAAAGATTATAGGACATGTTTCTTTGCAATAAAATACTTATCAAGAATGAAAGTATGAATGATTCCTTACATTTTTCTAAACAGAAAAAGTAGAAAAGCTGCTTCATAATATGAAAGAATGCTCAGACAAGATCAGGAACAGAACTTCAGCCCCCACCAAATAAATATTTTTAAAACACAAGATTTAACAGTGACTTTTAATCAGTGATTGAAATGCAGGAAGTGACTGTGGAATACAGTGTAGATGTCACTATCAGTAGCTATTCACTTGAAAATCTAATATTTAGGATCAATCTTTTCTGATGGATACCAAAAAATGAATTTTGCCTCTTTGAATAATTTGAGAAATTAGTATTTCTTAACTATCCAATTCTTTTGTTGACCTATAACTATAATTATTATCCAGATTTCTGACCAAGGAGTGATAGGATATAGCTCTGATATGAGGAATGCAAAAAAATCTACAGGAAATATAAATTAAAAGAAACACTATGTATTTAATAAGCATCACTGAATCCTATGGGTTTGTCAATCTTGATGTAAATGCCTTCATTCCCCCTAAGTGCCTAAAGCAATGAAATAATCCTGTCTGCTATTTCTCCTTTCCTTCATATAACAGTGGAACTAAATTCTCATAAATTAAAGCATGCTTGCATGACATGTTTTCTGCTCCATGGAATATGAAACAGAAATTAGGGGCAAGGATTGTTTAACTTACTTGGGAAAGCAGCATGGATCACACACAAGGTTTATTGCACAGATCGTTAAGGTGCTCTCATTCAACTGTGACAGTGACAGCACTTTGACAATTCAACACATTTTTATATTTAGAGAGAACAACAGTTTTAGTTGGGCAACACTGAGGTTCAGGTCCGTGTATGGAGATGAAGCTGCCATTACTAAACCTGTGTTGGTAGCTGTCCATCACCTGTTGAGTGCTTGATGCTCCCATTCAGGGTAGTAGCCTTGAAAGTGCATGACCGCCCTCGAATCGATCCCTCTGTGTATAGTCTCTCTGGCTTTTTCTGGCAGCGGAAAAACATAAGGAATCCATTGCGGTAATTCTTATTCATCCAGCCATAGAGCAAAGGGTTTGCAAAAGTGGAACACATGGCTATTACATGAAATACTGTATAAAGGAGTTTATAATCATGGAGGGCAAGTGCCAGATCTAGGTCTGCGGCAAGTTGGAAAGCATGGAAGGGCAGCCAAGCTACTGAAAACACCACAACAACCATAACAAGCATCTTTGTGGTCTTTTTCCTGCGACAATGAGTGTCATTTCTAGCAGAAGGACTAATGTGGCTTTTCAGTTTGAACCATATCCTAATGTAGGCATAACAGATGATAGAAAGAGGGAACACATATTGCAGGATGAGCATGGATAAGCTGTATATAGTGGCATCTCTACTGTCAGAAGGCCATTTCTCTGAGCAAACAGCCAGTCTGAGATTGATGGATGGAATTTCTTCATATCTGTATTCTCGAAAAAGAGCCAGTGGACTAGCTAGGAAAGCAGCAACCAGCCATGTAATAGCTATGATGGTAAAGCTTATTTTCTTAGATATTCTACTATCTAAATGAAAAACAATACATCTATACCTATCCAGAGCAATCACAGTTAATGTAAGAATAGATACATGTACACTTAAAGCTTGAGCAGAGGGCACCAAGTGACAAAGTGCAGCCCCAAACTTCCATTCATCCAGAAGAGTATAAGCCAAAGTAAATGGCAAGCAAATATCCACCATTAAGTCTGCTAGAGCTAAGTTAGCTATGAAAAAGTTGGTCACAGTCCTCATGGTTTTGTATCTCACTATCATGTAGATGACCAAGGAATTGCCAATGAATCCCAGCAGAATGATGAGAGAATAAGCCATTATCAATATGATCTGGACCCCCAAGATCTTGGTGCTATCCATCATAGCTTCACTGGATCCTCTGTGAAATCCCTGACCAGGGGTGACAAAGCTGTCTGCGTGCCAGTGAGATGGTGATTTCTTCTCTAAGATATGTTCTTCCAAGATGATGGTGCTGTTGGCTTGACCAAGCATCCCCATGCTTATTTTGTGTGTTTATTTAGGCCTTGGGTTGACAGTTACTATTGTGCTTGTAGCTTTGCCTGCAGAAAGAAAAACAATTACAAGAGTGAAAAAGATGATATTTAAATACATCAGTTTATAATGACCTATCAAATTCAGCATTTCAAGTTAAGCTCTAAATTTCTGCAGTCCTTGCGTGCATTAAAATGACAGGTTTATGTTTTTCATGCACAGCTGAATGGCATTTCTGAAAGAAAAATCTAACCCATGTAGATCCCATTATATCTGCATGATAAAATAAAGCTAACCAAAGAGCAAAAAATCTGACCCTAGTTAAATTCACATTTTCATACAGTGTTTTTTTTTCTTTGTAATTTTATTTATCTAAAATTGAGTGGGTTAAAAAAAATCCTTCCAAATGTCATGCAAATCATGAAAAGCAAATCATCAGATTGGCTATTAGCAATTATTTGCAATTGGTTTACAGACTGCCTTTTGTACTCTCTCATGACCTTGGTTCTGCTTGTCAAAGAGTAATTCTATTTGCATGAAGGATGGTAAAGAAAATAAATGTATAAATTAACAACGTCCTAGAAATACAATGAACTGTGCAACTGTTTTAACCTCAGTGTGTCTAAGGCTTTAATTTCTTGCCCACCTATTTGGGTATAAGTATATGATGGAACTGAGTGAGCAAGATCCACTGCTAAAGACTCACCTGGAAAACATTTTAGCAGCTTTTAATCCAAGAGATGCTGAGCAACTATATCTGGGAACCTCTCTTTCCATTCCTCATTATACTTCCAGAACCCATTTCTGATGGCCTAAAATAGAGCTTTAGGAGCTGATATTTTGACACAGTTGTTGTATTCATGTAGCGTGCTAAGCTATAGTTTGCTTATCAATAGTTCACTAGATAAATTGCAATTAGTTAGATTCGCAAACATAAAGATGGAACCTATGGTTCACAAATATATATGGAGCCCAGAATCACCAGCATGGGATAAAAAAAACACATTATTTTTTATTTGAAAACAGTTTGGTAACTTAAAGGCAAAATAGTTGCCTTTATGCCAACAAAGATTCAATTCATACTACTCCATAAATAAGCAAACTATGTTTTGGCATAGTCTATTCATAGTCTCAATCTATATTAGGGAAATGTTTTAAGGTGATTCTGTATGAATGTTACTGCTTTTTGCCTTTCCAGCCATCTGGAAGTTCATATATTGGAAGCTATAGATAGGGAATCAGGAGCCTGTTTGGAGCTGGAGCTTGTTCCTGCTCCAAATAGGCATACATGAGAGCAGTCTAGATCAGGACTGGCCATACCATAACACTGAATAAAATAATTACCTAAAGAATCCAATGCTGGGGGACAGGAATAATGACCTACAAGTGGCTCTTGTTGATCTCCTAAAGTGATCTGTTAGATGAAGGATGAAGGTATGCTTCTGCCCCAGTACTGAGCCCATAAATAGATATAGCAGAAGTTGTAGGAGTATCACAGATTATTCAACAATACTACTGACTTTTGTATATGGAATGAAAAACCAGTATGTATATGTCTTGGGTAAAAGATAATGAATGTCTTAAGCCATTCCTTCAGTGGATAAAATATTCACTGTAAGAGAGATGATAAATATAAGAACCCTTACATCTCCCCATTGTACTTCTAGAATCATTCATGTCTGTCCAAATTGTCACAGGAGGTCTTCATATATGTATATACTAGAAGAAATATTGAGTATAAATTTATGCCCTAAACATTTAAGAATATTTTGTCAAAACTGTAGGAAAAAAATCAGAATCACTGCCTTTTAGTCATTTTTGGTCATTATGCTTCTTCACTGATTTGAGTCTTCATTTCCAGCACTGTGTCTCTAATATCTTACCCACACATGATTAATCTCTTGGATTTATGAAAGTTTTCTTCTTGGTTTGAAAGCAAATGGTCCTGTGTGTTCATTTATCATTTAACAGAACAAAGTTCAGAACACCTCTAGGGAGTGTAACAGGACTTCAGACTGGAATTCTGAACTGGAAACTGGAAACAGACTGGAAACCTCTGTTGCTTGAGATGTTTGATGATAAGTGGGAAGAAATGCCTGGTTAGATTGGCCTCAGCAGCTTCCTCCCCTGTTCAGCTCTATGATTGTGTGTGTGTGTAAATATTTTAATAGCTGACACCATGAGATTAAATTAGAACAATGAGCGTGGTAGCAGGCACTGTAGAGTGATCACTGAAGCATAAATTAATCTGCCTGTATGATGCTCTGGATATAACACTTGTTTTATCTTCTTCATTGCTGCTCCAAACATGTGTTATTTTTCTTGTCTCCCTTAAGCTTTAGATGTCATGCTGACCCAAGATTTTCTCTTACAAGTTTTTGAACCGCATAGCTGTTGAGATGAATGATGGACACAGTTTAGCTTAAGTTTTCAGATGTTACCACATCATTTTGTGCATTTATTCTTCAAATATTAAATACACAAAATATGGTTAACATGACCATGTTTGATTCTTAGTATGCCTGATTTTTCTTACTGTTTTTTTTCCCCTTATTCCTCCTGTGCTGGAATCTATAGCCTAAAATATACAACCAGGTAAACAAAGGGTAATTGAGTTTCTTTCTGATTTTTCCATGTTTTTCACATAGTAGTTATACAGAGGCATTTTAGATTAGGCTGATAAAATACTTTCTATTATTAAATCTATACCTCGATTATAATAAAAATGTAAATCAAAATATAGTAGCAACAGCAGAAGAGAACAGCTTATCACACTGAGTTATAAATTTATTTTAAATAATCTTACTCAATCCTATGGGTTCAATTCTTCCAACTCAAGTAAAATGTTTGATTGTTTGAAAATAAGCTTCATTTTAGCAATAATAAGTCTGAACAAACTGTCATAATATAATCAGTTTCTCTCATCTCTTTTAAAAGGATTGAAATGAGTAAAGACTATCCAGCAGGCTGTTTGATCAACTGATCAATATTTTATTCCACCCCAAACAACATCTGGTCAATGGCATAATTTCTAAAGAGCAGCCCAACAGCTACTTACCTCGCTTGGATAGCTCCAACCATTAAACCAATTATCTCAAAGGGTTAAAAAATGGACTGATGTTTTAGAATTAATTACTAATGCCAATAATTATTATAATGCTATTTCAGTTTTATTAAAGTCAATTTGCAATGTTTTGGATTGTTCAGAGTCATACATGAAGTTTCTAGCTAAACAAAAGTAGTCATTAAGCACACTGAAATGTGCTGGACTATTCAGAGCCAGTCACCACTTTCTGCTTGGTTACACAATGCCACCTCTAGCATTAATTTTGTTTTGTAAGAATGAAGCAATGGCTATGCAGACTCACTGACAGGGTCAGACAAAAATATTTATTGTGGTGCCTTGACTATGCCCTATAATTATAAAATCCCAAAGAGGCTATTAATTTTTTTTAGCCTGATAAAACATTGGAGGGCTTTTTATGTATCTGTCACCCTTTGGAATAATTATTAACCAGTATTGCTCCCAGACAGTTAAGACAATTTGAGTGAGCTGGTCTGGTGTGTTGGACATAATGTAGTCCTTTGACTGAGAATTATGTGAAATCAAATGGCTTTTCAGTTATAATTTACACATGGGGCAGCTTCTTGGGATATACAAACAAGCATTCTTTCAATCTAATTTTTTTTGCTAAGTCTTAAATTAGTGACAGAAAAAAAAGTCCATGTCCTGCTCATTTAAACTAGCTTTAAGCATAACTTGTTATCATTTGCTTTTCATCTTAACTCTTTGTGTTTAATCAAAGGCAGATCCTGGTTAGTGCACAAAGGAAAGGTCACTTCCTTAGCATCAAAAAGGTTACAGATAGATCTAGAGTAATACAAGAGGAGAATGGTTGAATGTTCAGAATTTTACAGACTGCATTTCCAGTTGGGGAGATTATGATTATCGTCTTCTGCCTTATCATCCAATCAATTACTTGTTCAGATAGGCCTGTTTTGATTGCACATTATAGACCACTGAATCTGGGCTGCATAAATCTGGATGACTTGTAGGTGGCAGCAAAGATAATATCCTAACTCTCTCATTCTAGTTATCATTGGGAGTTTTGTAGCCCAAATCTGTTAGACCTAATATTAGGGAGAATTAGTTTTAGCAATAAAGCTGTAAATAATTTATATAAATGACATTGTGTTATCAGTTTTAAAGCCCACTTTCAATCAAGTTGCACAGCAGCATATTGTTAGCCTGCAAATTAATTCTGTTTTACAGAATTAAAGTGTTTGGCTTGTTTGTAGTTCAGTGTATTCTGTATATCTCCAAAGTAATTTAATTCAATCACCAGCTTTTGCATGCTGTGTAAATACAACTTAAGCTTGTCTTCGAATCAATTCATGTTTTATGATTGAACCATGCCCACTCGGAATTTTGACTTTATTCACAACTTTGAATTCCAAATGCACTCCCACATTTTTCTATCCCTGTCCAGAAAAGTCCTTCCAGAGTGGTATTTTGAGTTGTCTTCCTACATTATTGATGAATTTAAGCCTACACTTTTTTTTTCTGCTTCCTGGAGGAAGACAAAATTACAAGTGAAGGTTTAATGCTTAATAAGGCTAGGTAAGCATAGTATAACAGCTCCAGTTGTGATACAGAGAATCAACCAATAAGAACAAAAATGCAAACATTTTTCAGAGAGAAGATGAACTTTAGAAGTTAAACATTTCGAAGTTAAACAAATAAGACAAATATAAATGAAAGAGATTAGTTCCCAAATGGAAAAAAAGAAAAATCAGACATCTTATTTGATCCAAATGATACTCTTGAGAATTCTTAAAGAATTAAGATGTTAAACTCTTCTTCTAATTCAATTGTGCAACATCACATCAAATCAATCTCATTACCACAGGATACAAAGGCTGACAAATTTGATTCAGAAAAAGCTAAAGCAGAACTGATAGGCCAGTTAAGAATGCTGTTTGTCCAGTAAATGTGTAAAAATATCATTCAACATAGAAAAGAACACAACATTCATCAAGACTTCTGTCAAAGACATTTCTATTTCACCAGCTTTCTGGTGTTTTTTCATGGTATCACCAACAAAGCAATCAGTTCAACATTTCTGCTCATATCTTTCCACCTTTCCATCATGGCTAGAGGATCCCCTGCTGGATCCAGTCCATGCAGGAACTATGGACAGCAAAATGAACCCAACCAATGCAGAGATTATCAACAGAGAACCCCGAATTTGGAAGCCTGTAAAATTAAGATTGAAATTACTTCTTGTTTCCTCATTCACTCTACCAAAATAGTTTCTCGTCCCTGCCATTCATGGATGTATGCCCATGATTCCATTCCTTTTATCAAGAACATAAATTGACAGGATGTTTGAATAAATTTCAAATGTTTAAATCCAGTATCTGTTTTTTGACATCAGGAATGGGCAATTGGTGGCTCACAAGCAACTGTTTCAGATTCCTTTTTTGCACCCATAGAGTCATTGTGGTTCACCATGATCACTAATTACCCAATGATTGTAATGAGAATTAAAATAAATGAGATATGGGCATTATGCCTAAAGTAGTTTTGATGATATATGGAACAAAGAAAGAAAGAAATGGGGCAGAAGGCTTATTTGGAAGGATTTTTTACTGTGACAAAGAGTTACATCCAATCGCTATCCAAATTTTTGCAGCTTCTAGATTTCAGTGAATCATTCCACCCCTTTGGCATGTCTCTGCCAAGACATGCAGAGCAAGTTATTTCACAGATTTGAATTTTATGGATCAGATTCTTCAGCCTCCAAATTAATCCATGAATGTATTGCTCTGCCAATAGGAAACTGCAATAGAAGGAAATATATGTGGTTCAGGGTTGAACTGTGGAGACTTTGGTGCTCTGTGAGCTTGGTTATTTGCTTGCAAATGTTTTGTTACTCAAATAGGTAACATCATCAGTGCATTGATGATGTTACCTAATCAGTTGATGAAACATCTGCAATTAAACAACCAAGCTCATTAAGCACCAAGGACTCCACAATAGGAAACTACTCCAGCAGCAACAGGCTACAATTGCAGCAATTGCACACAAGGAAGGAAGGGTGGATGACTGGTGAGTTTGCTTGCTGTGGGAAGTGGATGCAGTATAAAGCTGGAAGCATTCATGCTTCCGTTGATTGTTGCCTTGAAGGGAAATGAAGGCTAAGACTAACCTTCCAAGGGAAAAAAAGAAGGCTGACACAAAATGGTCATGTTCTTTGATTATATGAACTGAATATCTATCCACCAGTCCACAGACCTAGAGACATGGCCTGTTGTTCAATCTGTCAGACAAAAGTACATACAATTGTACATCTTGTATGTCTGTATTGTACCTTCACATTCTTTGCACTCTTTCTGTCCATTTTGCAACCTTAGAACCAAAAGAAGATTTTAGTAGCTGAGGTTGAACTAAGTCTGAAGCAGTTCTATTTTATAGGATAGAAATCTCTCCTAACCACAACCCAAAATTATGTTCAAATAATGAGTGAAAGATAACCGCCTAATATTTGTTCTCTGCGAATGTCATTCATCGCAGATGGTAAATTAAGCTGCAGTTTTTAAAAAAAAATCCCTGAAATAATATTTCTGTCTCTGTCTCCACTGCACTGTGTAGATTGGATCAATACTCATTAGTGTTCAAGTGAGTTTTAAACTCTTTTGACTTTCTAAATTTGTCCAAGGCTTGACAGTAACTACATGACCTTTTATATAAAAAATCCAATGGGATATTGATAAGTCACAGATACATGTTTCAGTAAAGATATGAATGCTTCCTTTTCTAGACGGATTTATAAATCATCTTATCTTTGCAGAATATCACAAAAAGAATGTAGGCTCATCTTTCCTTTCTTGCAGATCTGTTTAGGCATAGTGCAGTTCCACTATGTTCCAATAACACTTGAAAATTAAATACTGCTTAAATAGGAGATAACATTGACAGGAATACTGAAGCAGTTTAGGAAAAGGGAGAAACTGTTTTAGAAAGAATAAATTAAGTTTTTAAAAAATAAACTTCTGCCTGGATAAGATTTATTTATCAAGTTAGCGACTGCCCATCTCACTCTCAGAGTGACTCCGGGTAAGATACAATTTAAAAAATATCCCTTTGTCTGTAGCAATTTTTTGACAATAAAATACTGTGTTCAACTATCCAGATCCCAGATTGTTCCATGCCTTCTATATTGGAGATGCAAATCCAATGGTGCTAAGTCATCAGTATCTCATGACTTCCTGACCACATGGGAGGCAAGCAAGGTGTAGATAGAAATAAAGGTTTATCCTGTAGCCCAACTTTGCCTATCATTCTGCTTGCTCTTTATCTAAGAAATTATCTTAGTGTCTTCTGTCACTTTCTCTTGTCTTTTTTCCCCAGGCCCATGCACATACATATCCAGAATATATGTTCATGAAGTTTCCTCCTGGTTGGAGGTAACTATCCAGATTCTAGCTTTGTTTATCCCCATCATGTATTTTCTGTAAATAAATGTGCTTTTTGTTACAGTTGGAACCTTGTTCCACTAATTCTTGGTCATGGTAGATTCCCATTCTCAGGAGCAATCATAGGCCTTCACAACACACTCCCATCTCTAGAGTTAGGGACATCAGCAACTGAAATAAATTTATTCTGTGCAAAGAAGTTCTACAAAGAAGAAACAAAGGATGACTCCTGAGCAACTAAAGGAAATATTAAGGAATAAAGTAGAACACTTCCAGAACTGGAATCAGGAAAGCTACCGCTCATGGAGTGCAAGAAGGAGCAAAATTTTCCCTTTCAAGATGAAAATGCTTCTGAAATCTCAAGAAAGCACCTGTATACTGAGCAAAAAGGTGAATAGGGACAAAAAAACTGGGATGCTGCAAATAACAGAGGAGCTGCAAGGATCTGCCTAGTAGCAAGTGTCCCTCTTTAAGGAATTTAGATATTTGGAAAACTGTCTCAGACTCAGGGCTGATCTACCTGAGCAGGTTGCCCCAGGGTGAGTAAAGGTGATGACCATTTTGTAAGAGGGGGAATATATGATATCATGCACTCAGCCTGCTGGGAAAGTAATCTCCACCCATTCTTTTTCTACTACATAATTTTTTTTCCTACTATCATTTTCTGTCTGGTGCTGCTGAATTCGTCTGCTGTACTTTGTCTTATTGTAGACAAATGCTTCCACTCCAACTGGTTACTGTGCCCTGTGGCAGGAATGCCCCATCCCCTTTGATAACTGATCATTCCCCTCCAGGATCCTTTTTTCTTATTTTCAAGTTATTAGTGGAATGCTGAAAAGTTAGGATGGGTTTTGTTTTGTTTTGTTTTTCATTCAGCTTTGCTTTACATTACCAAAGCTGAGCAAAGAGAAGAACCTCAATATGGGAGGACATCAAAAAGATGTCAGCCATTGAAGAAGACAAATAGAGAAAAGTTGCAGAAGAAGAGACTGAAGCACATAGGCAACAAGTACCTCAATGTAAGATGCTCAATAAAATGATTGAACTAAATTTTCCCCTTCAGAAGGGATCTTGCTCAGACACATCCTTTGGACTGGTGCATGAACTGATGTGGAGGGGTTTTGTTGGGGCAGATCCAATGTACTGACTCTTTAGCTTGCCTCACTAATTTTTGTTAGCTTAGATTCCTGCTACCAACAATGTTCTTTCTTTCTCTCTCTCTCTCTCTCACACACACACACAAAGAGAGAGGAAAAAAAACACTTAAGCCTCTAGCACAGGTTCCTATAATATAGGAACTCTTCACTAGGACAGAAACCTATCCTCTTTCCCCAAGGAGTTATGTGATGAAATAGCTTTCAGTGCAACATAGCATAGAGAAACTCTTATTCCCTCAGTGGCGTATGGTCAAGAAAGAGATGAGCTAAGAGGAGTCCAATGTGCTTTTGCCCTACAAACCTCTTCACCTCTCAGCAGGGCAGAAGCAAAGCAGAAGATATGGCAGTGGGATAATTAGCCAAATCTTGGGGACCTAATTTTGCATTGGGGATGATGTCATTCATGGCATCTTGCTGAAAAATCTGAGGACTGGCTTATCCATAGATGAGCTTATCCATGGGATACATATGGGATATGTGGGGACTTATACTACCTTATATACACACCGATAAACCATCCATTTATAAGCAGAACCTAATTTTAGGGGTGTATTTTTGCATTTAGAATTCTTCTCTGAAAATATATATGGAATTATTATTTTATAAATACAGGTTGAAATGACATTCAGAGGCAGAAAAAGTAATGATTGAAAGGAAAGGAAAAGTGAAAAAAAGTGCAAAAATAATAGCAAGTCTCTCCCTCTTTTCTCTTTCTCTTGAGATAAGAGAAGAAACCTTAATTAAATTCCCAAAGCAGCAAATTGTTTTTTTTTTCATAGATTGAGAAGTAAATAAATCAAAAGCAAATACCAGCAAAAGATGAATGGAGGGAAATATTCAGTTAGTTCAAGATTTATAAAGCTGCACAAATCAAAACAGTGTGATTCTGAGCAGTGTAAAGCTGAAAATGATCAAAACTACCAGTCACCATCTGATTCAGATCTGATTATCAGGAGATGGAAATGGTTTCTGATATCAGTTTTGGGGATAGGGAATGAAGAAAATTAGGTACTAATATTTTTAGCAGCTAAAACAGGCCGCTTTTCAATTATTGGCTTCTTCATGACAACTTGTATCCACCACTGTAGTTTCAGAGTGGAAAAATGTTGACTTGCTTTGGAAATCAGGAAGGGAATAATGATCCAGTATGGAGAGAGTTTCAGAAGAGATTTCTCAATCCTGAGAAAGAGAAAATCATAAGAAAGAAACTCAAAATAACCCTTTTCCCTTGATTTTATTTGGTATAAGATAGAGTAGTGATAAATTCTGACAGCTTTCAAGATTCTGTTATTCTACTCTGCAACAATGAAGAGCATCTATGGAATCCTTGTTATATCTGTTCCCACCTTCACAGACTGATATTCAACCATAAAAAATCAGTTTTGATACTTCCTCTTAATATTTTCAGCTTTTAGCTTTCCTAATTTTTATGTTCTAGGTTGTTAAAAACCTTTCTGATGGGAAGGAGAAAGAAGATTCCAAGACGTGACAGCAATGTATTCAAGACCTGGTGCCCACCTTTGCATCCTTAACAGGACTATACCTGGAAGTGTCCCAAAAGATGCCTCTGCTGCCCAAATCTCAAACTGACTTGATAATTTTCCTGCTATTTTTTGTGGAGTAAAACTTGAGGCTGGCTACAGGCCTTCCCATAAAAATGTATTTCAGTTAGATGCTGCCCTGTCCTAACCCTAATTGTCAGTATAGAAGACTCACTACCAATCCACTACCTACTCAGATACAAAATATAAATATCTGGCTCTTCATGTGGAAAAATGTCTTGGGACAGTCTTGATTCCTCTCTAATTCTATTTTTAGGATTACTAATTTTCTTTGAAGAGTTAGTCTGGTATAGTAATTAAGGCATCAGGCTAGAAATCAAGAGACTGTGAGTTTTATGCTCAAAGCCAACAGGTGACCTTGAAGCAGTCATCCAGCCCAAGAAAGTAGGCAATGCAAAGTATTTCTAAGAACAAAAGCTGCAGGGACTACTTCAGGAATCAACAATGACTCAATATACCAGGAATCAACAATGACTCAAAGGGATAAAATAAATAAATTAAAAATCCTTCTGCAACTTTTTGCACTTTTTATTAAATTTCCATTTGTTTTATGGCATCCTCAAAATAATATTATAGAATATTTAAAGTTTCTGTCTTCCAATCAGTTTCAACACTAAGTAAGCATTCTTTATGAAGATGTAAGGAACGGTGTATTTAAAAAAGAAGTAATTGATTTATAAAACCTGAGAGAAGAGTAAATTGCTTTAGATCCTGGATCCTGTAAAATAATAAAATAGTAAAATTGTATTTATAAATGTCTGGCAGAAATATAAGTCAATGATTATTAGGATAGATTGAGGCAAGAAAAAAATTCAAACCTCTCTATTCCTGGAGTTACTTTCTGAAAAACTCAGAAAGATTTATTTGCTTGTCAACCTTTTTGAAATTTCTCTATAGATAGTCATCATTTAGCAACCATAATTGGGATTGGCAATTTGAACACTGAGTAAAGCAGTCTCTTAGTGAATCTGTGACTGTGCTTTCAACCTTACTTCACTTTCCTTTGCTTTATAGACCTGTGAAGGTCTTAAATGTGAGGACTGGTTGCAAAGTTACATTTGCATCACTATCGAACTACAATCACTGAACGATACAATCACTAAATAAGAACCAGCTGTATAAGAATACTGCATACTTAATATGAGTTGCTATTTTTGTCCTTCTCATGGTGTTTCTTTAAGTTAGGTAAGAGATGCCAAGTAAGAGCATGGCCCCAAATGAGCTCAGAGAATCGACCCTTCAAGGATGCCTTTAAGCACACCTGGCAGCTTGCAAGACCTCTAAGAATTGGGAACTAGATGAATAATCCCTGTTTGTCCAGATAGTAGACCAAAGCAGTAGTGAAATCCGGATGAAAAGCATAGTTCAGGTAATAAGAAACTGGAAAACGACAATTGTATAAAACTTGTACAACTCTGAAATTTCATTTTGGGTATGTCTCACCTATTGACTTTTGTGCTAAATTTCAGTGCAGGAATGTCAAGATACTGTTGTTCATTGCCTGGAAGCTTCTCCAAATTGAACTGTCACTTTTTGGCTCAAGAGTGAATCTACATGCCCAAGAGAGGAAAGCGATGATCCCTGTTTGAACATGGAATTCACTAAAGGGAAAGTTCTGGGATTGCAAAATCCTGTCAGAAGAGGGCAATCATGATACTCCCAGCAGTGTTCTTTTGCTGAGAATTATAATACAAACCATGTTTACATTCAGTATGATAGTCAAAGAGAAAGAATAGTGCTTTATTCCACCTCCTTAGCATCCTGCTTCTGAAAATCCTTGCTATATCAGTCTCCATCTGATCCAAGACATGAACAAGTTAACTAAAACATGGAAGGCTTTCTGACAAAGTAAGAGGATGCACAAAACTAGAAGGAAACATGGTCCCATGCCCAAGAATAGTTGTTCAGTCCAATCCTTCCAACCAAAGATGCTTTCTAACCAAGACAAGGATCTTGTGATTAACATGAAAAATAAAAACTTATGGGCCAACAGCCAGATACACAAAGTGAAGAATTCCCACCTCGTCGAACCAAACTAACTTTGATCTCTCTATCAGAAGATCAATCCCACTCAATAGGATTAATTCACTGATAACGATATTGCATTACATCTGGCTTCAGATTTACCACACAGGTTCACTGTAATAGAAAGTGATTTTGGTTATTTAACTCTATGCCCCTGAAGGGAAGATGAGCTTATTGAAGCACACAATAGTCTTGACCTGGATGAAGCCTTCAATGTTTACAATTAAGGAAATAAAAATGCAAACTGGAGCATGACAACACACAATTTGTGCAACAGCTCCATTAGACCTCGCTAACGGCATTTCCATATAGTCACTATTTTCATTCCCCAAATTTGTATAGATCAATTCACAGTAGTCTGCAGGTGTCTTCACCATCTCCAATCTTTCCACATTTAAAAAATGTCAACAAACTTTTCTTCCAACGTACCAATAGGGAACACAAAAACTGGTAGTTAGAGCCCTCTCCTAGTTTCCTCTCCAGCTGATTTTGCACTTATTATTAAAACAAAAATCTTAGCCAATGTGAGAGGGGATGCAAAAAGACCCGAACTCACTTTTAAAAGACTGATGAAGAAGTGCAGGGAACCATATGGCTTTTTAGTTCCTGGAGGAGAGCTAAGGAGGTGGGACAAACAACCGTTTTCCTCAGGAGTGGGACACTGCCTGTGTCTGACTCTTACTCTGTGCTACAGAAATGCATTTGCAATTATTCTTCCTGGGTTGCCACTCAACAGAAAATAATGGGCTCTGCTACCCAGTAAGAAGATGAACTGAACATGCTGGCACAGAGTCAACCTTGGAGCAGCACAAAGGCCACATATGGAGGGGACAAAAATGGTTCAGGACTAAAAGGACAAGTCCAAGATGGTTCTCCTACTTAAACAAAAAGCAACATGGTTCTCCAACCCATTTCACAAAGAGAAACAAACTACAATTGAATTTTAACAAGTTACATAAGGGCGGTGTGTACAATTTCATTTCTCCCCAGCCAAAAAAGAAAACATAACTGAGAAGAAGGATAATGCTGCTGTATCCTCCTGCATCTACCACAACTGGTAGCTGTCTCATGCTGGCTAAAGATACAGGTAGCATTCTATTTTAGGACTTTAGCCAAAACATGCTGGAGGTGTTTTAATCCCCAAATTGTGTGAGGGTGTGTGGGAGAATGGCATTTCCACTGATGAATGCAGAGTATTTAGCCAATATGTAGGAATTAACTTCAGGGAGTCCTCTTCTGAAATTCACCTCTAAACTGATAATCCTGTATGAGTTTGAGTTTTATATCCACTCATTAAGAAATTCAAGCTGGGATTTGCATTCCTTCTTTTTCTAGGAATAATAGAAAATAAGATTAATCCAAGAGCTCAGCTTGCAAAATGCAAAAGAAACTATAAGTTAGAATGGAGGAAGGGAACGAAATGGAGTTCAAGAAGTGCTACAAGTGTTGGGTCTGCTCTTGTACCTTTACTACAAGTCACTTCATGTCTGATTGAACTATTATACTGTGGGGTTCCTTTATAGGAGGGGAAGCCTATCCTCAGAACTGTCAGAGGTTGCTAAATATCAAAAACCAAAACACAGAGTTCATTCTGAGTCTGCAGGCTAGATTCAAAAGCACATGGACAAAAAAGCATGATAAAATACATGAAAAAGCACAGCAGGCAAGAAATATAGAGTTAATTTTAATTACCTTTAATATATTGTTTTAATGTATTTATCATGAGCCACCAAGAGTGATTTTTTTTAGTTTGGTGGCATACAATTTGATAGATAAATAAATGAAGCAAAGCCTTGCTTCTATAAATCTAGTCTTTATGGACAGAGTACCAAAGAGAGGGCAACAGGTAAAGAACAGTTTTCTCAAAATAAAAATTATGGAAAAGAATTACCCAAAATTTGTCTTCTAGGGAAAAGTCCTCAAAAGAAAGGAGCCAGGAATATTAATCAGTCTATATTCTTCACTTCCTTCAGCCCCTTACTTCCCAATCTCAGTCTCACCATGCAAATATTTTGACATTACTGGAAGGATTGTTTGGAGCACGTGCAGTCTAACTCCAGCACTGGACGTTTATGACAGACATCTTTTCAAATAAAGATAGTGAAATGTATTGTTGCCCTTGACTTGAATGCTTACTCCTCTGTTGCCTCCATTTATAAGTTCTGCAAATCAGTGTTGTCTTTCCCAAACCTGCAAAGCCTATTTGATAGAAACACCAGCAAAATAAAAGAAACAAATCTCTGTATGGCACAGGAAACTCCACACTTCCATCTTATTTCCTGCACCCCTCTCAAAAAACTACCACCTGCCAAAACTTAGCAATTAAAAAAAGGAGGTTTTATAGATGACAGCAGAATCATCACATTCAGTTTCAAGGTATGAAAGGAGCTCTTCTCTCCCAACAACACCTTTAAGCTTTCCACGAAAGAAAAAACGCTTCCCCCACCTCAATTTGTTCCAACTTCCTTGCTGGAAAATGAATAAAAAGAAAGCCACTGACCTGGAGTTATTGTTTCATTGCAATGACAGAGCAAGCTCTTTGTTCTGATATTTCCACTCTTTTTTCACTGCAGAATCTTCTGGTGAGCCAAGGTAAGAGGTCTTGTTCAAAGTAACTCTTTTAGAGAAAGAGAAAACCTCCCTCTCCTGCTCCTTTAAAAGACTGGAGCTTTTCCTGAAAGCTCTCTTGGTTTTATAAAGCCGATGGACCAAGTCTTTGACAGGATGTCACTGATAATCTCTGTCCCATGAAGCTGGATGCTCTGTCGGACTCTGCATGAGAAAAAGCAAGACAGAAGGAAGTGTGGAGGGAGAGGGAGAGAGAAGCAGTGGCTGCTGTTCATGCATTGTTCAGCCACTGCAGGGCTTCTTAGATAGCTGAAACATCTTGTGATTCAAAAGGTTCACTCCCTGTGAAATATGGCTTATAGGGGGCACAGCGTGCGTTCTCTTTACAGAAGTGGAATTCAGCAGATTAATGCCATACCCACCTCTGGGACTTTGTTGCTTAATGCCCCCTTCTGCTCTTATTCGTGCCTTCTCTTTTCCTAATACAGATGTTTAATATTAGGGCTTCTCCTCTCTTACTTTCATCTGCAAAGAACTTACTGTACTTAGTTCTGCTTCTTGCAAGTGGCCCCCTTGTAGCTTTGTCTGAAGAACTGGATGTGCAGTTGTGCTCCCCACAATTTACAAAGTATTATACTTGATTTCCACAGGTCTATATCTTTGGATTCCTTCCTTCCTTCCTATTACAAGGCTTCCTTTCCTCTGTTATGGTTACAGAAAACAATACCTTAAGGTACTCTTAGAACTTACTTTCAGATAAACATACAGGAGATTGAACTGCAAGCACATTACAGAAATCAGTGCATGTGCTGTTATATTCTTTATCCCCAAATCTGAAAAACAAACGTGGCTAAATTAGGTACCTCCAAGAGGTTGAGATCATAAAGTCAACAACAAACAAATTCACTACAGGTACATAAGAATTATTATTTATGGAAATAAATGTCTTTAAATAAAAAATGATAGATACGTCATCCCATTAATAAATACAACTTATCCCGTATTCATCATTCTCTACCTTTTTTTACAAAACACCTAATTATAGTTATTAAAATAAAGAAAATGTGACAAAAGAAAAAATCCAAAAGAAAAACCATGTAATTACTGTAATACTATAAATTTAATTCAATTATCAAGCTTATCATTAAATCTAGACTATATAGCAACATATTTCATCATCATCTCATCTTCAGAACAGAGAAGTTTTTCAATTCTAGTTTACAGATACATTTCATGGATCCAGTCCTTAAAATTATCTCTAGACTGAGATCATTTGGTGAATGCAGTTTTTCCTATTAATAAAATGACAATGGTTTAGAAAGAGTCATTGGCATATCAGGTGCAAGGAAAATGGATAGGACTAGGTAGTTGCATGTGATACAGAAACATCCTAATCTTGCCAAGTTTTATCTCAAGTGGAATTTTAGTACAAATTATTGAAAACAAGTAGTGAAAAAAATGAATAATAATGGAGACCATTAAACGATAAATCTATGATGAAGAAACATGGATTTCAGAGATGGTCAAATAAGTTTTTTGGTCTTTGCTTCAGCCTGAAACCTAGGCTGAACATTCAATACCGAATCTACCATTGCTACTTCAAGCTGAATTCCACATCTCACAGGGTACAAATATCAGAACAGGCAAAGCTGAAGTGGATTTTTAAAGCACGGTGATTTTCTGGTTCAAAGTGAAGACTCTCTGGAAGCATTCCAGATGGCTGAAAAAGAGAAGAAAAGCAGCCACATGTTCAAAATTCAGTCCTTCGCTCTGGCACATTAGCATCCCTTTCAAATCACCTGCAGCTTCCAGCCGTTCAGTAAATGAGCATATTCAGTGAAAGTAACCAAGCATAACTTTATTGGTTAATGTACTAAAGAAGCTGTCTCTAGAGAGTGCTTGAGCAACATATATAGATATCTGAGGTCCCTAATAAAGCTTTATGAGGTTCTCTCATTGGTTCAAGCTACTCCTACAGGCCATATTATACCAGAGTTTCTAGCATAGGAATTATACCCCTGTAGACTCCTTTCAGGAAAACAAAATTTTGATCTAGCAACACCTGGATTGCTAATCACACCATTAATGTTCTGTTCCTCTGTGCATGGTTGGCAATAAGCATTTTGCTAAGAATAACTGAGTGTTTTGGTATGTTGAGTGAACAATATATTTGAGCATTATTGCCAGCTTGAGATATTGTCAAGATCATATATTTTAGTATCCTAAGGTAACTTAGGGACCTGCTTCTATTCCCAGTAGCAAAAATCTGTTAAAACAAGCATTGTGATGTCACCACACAAACACTGACTTTTGGACTTAGATCCTGACATTAGATGGAAGTGCATGAGTAGGGGCTTTGTATTGTGATATCATGACATATGTTGCATTGCTTGGACCCTCTCAGACATCCATAAAGATTGGATTCTTCTACAGAATGATTAGGGGTAGCCATATCTACCTTTCAATGTTGATTACATCTAGAGATCTGTTATTGCTCTATCTTAGAATCAAGGGTGATCTTGAGATGGTGGCAGAAATCAGGGAGACGTGTAATTTGAGCTTATTATATGAGAACTTTTCTGTGTATCCTGTCCTTTTTTGAGAAACATACAATATATATTCTTACCATCCCTTTCATTTCCACATGGAATTGAAAAAGTCTCCTGAATAGGAGACAAAACATTTTCCTATTTCATTTAATCAGAAAAGTCCAGTTGCCTTTTTAAGAAAGTTTGCCTTTTTTGCAATTTTGCTACAAATCATGATCTGGATTAATATAAATATATATAGATATGTAAAGGAGAATTTGCTATAATACTGGAGAATTTCAGTGACTCTCCTATAGACTGATATATTCATGGTCATCCTGGCAAAGAAAGCAGATGCCTAGATATTCTAAATAGCTCTGCCTTAAATAATTTAGTTGAAATTAAATTATTTTTCATAGATATAGAGATGGAGATAGAGACAGAAATATATACACATGCACATATATGAAGTTGATTGTGGGGCGGACCAAATTGTAATCTTCAATGACGATTGAGTTCTAGTGTGAAATATAATATAAATGAGACTGAGAGGAAACATTGATAAAAATACAAATGCACTGAACATATTTGCCAGTGGAAAATAGCCAGCAAGGTCACTTTGGACTACTAAAGGTGAAATTTCTAAAAAAAGGAGGAGACTGATGAAAAAAGACCAGATCATTCCATAATGCCAGTGGTTATTTAAAACCACAACAACTGAGACTCAGTGGAATGTATTCCACATGGTAAGAAAAATTCAGCCAAGTCCAAAAAATGCCAATGTGGTTTTCTAATGTCCAGGAAGCTGTAAAAATTAAGAAAGTTTCTTTTAGGAAATAAAAAGCACAGAAGTAAAAGATTTCCCTTGCCAGTTGTGACCAACTCTAGGGGGTAGTGCTCATCTCCATTTCACAGATGAAGAGCCAGCGTTGTCCCAAGACGCTTCCGTGGTCATGTGGTTGGCATGACTGTACGCCGAGGCGCAGGGAACGCTGTTACCTTTCCCACCAACGTGGTACTTATTTATCTACTTGCTTTTTTACATGTTTTCAAACTGCTAGGTTGGTGGGATCTGGGACAGGAACGGGGGCTCACCCTGTTACATGGTGGTGCTTGGATTTAAACTGCCAAGTTGTTGACCTTCTGTCTGACAAGCCCAGCATCTTAACCACTCGGCCACCATGCCCCCTTAAGAAAGTGCAAAGGGAGAGAAGTAAAAACAATCAGAGAAACAGTGTGAACTTTTAAAAACATATTCGGTCTAGAAAATTGCACAGGGCTAAATCAGCTGTTAAATAAGAAAGAACATGCAAGGAAGTCACAGAGATTGCTGAGAATCAGAATTAGTTCTTTCCAGTTTTTTATGTCTGACAGACAGAATCAGAATTAACTTTATCAAGCATAGAACATCTAAAGCAAATCAGGGTAACTAAGAAAACTTTCAATGATATTTGGAAAAACTATACAGTAAATGAATCATAAGGCGCTGATAGCATCTACTGTATCTGATAATTCAGAAATAAATCCAGTATGCAGTTATTTCCTAGAAAATGTGTAGTTTATCCCTCAGATCAGAAAAGGCAGGAAGGAACTGTGTGGTATCTATTTTTAAAACATGACCCAGAGGAGATCTAGGAAATTATAAGCCACTCAGTTTAACATCTAGTTCATGAAAAATTGGTAGAAATGGTAATCAAAGGGAGAAAAAAGTAAAGATATGGCCTTTTGTTAGAACATGAGAATGGATTTGGTAAAGGCATATCCTACATAACCAACCGAACGTACTTTTTTAAAGTGCCACATATAATTTATCCTGTTAAAGTATATCCACAGATTTTCAACAGATCTTTGACAAATTCCTTACCAAATGTTCTTGAGTAAATTTAGTGGCCATGGAATAAGAAGATAATATCCTTGCTAATTGATTAAAACCAGAAAACAAGGAGGAGGAAAAAATTGATAATTTTTCTTAATTTGGGAAATAAAAAGTGAAGTCCCTTAAGGAAGTGTGTGGGAACTGGTGCTTTTAAATATTTTCATACCAAAATAAATTATAAAGTAATCTTCATTTAGGATAATTAATGACACTTGCAAATTTATGGAAGATATCAACTACAGGAGTCCTTGATTTATTACCACAATTGGGATCAGAATTTCCATTGCTAAGAAAGGCA
Organism: Acrochordus granulatus; assembly: GCA_032468055.1. Lineage (NCBI taxonomy): Eukaryota > Metazoa > Chordata > Lepidosauria > Squamata > Acrochordidae > Acrochordus > Acrochordus granulatus. The sequence goes on from JANHZU010003200.1 coordinate 45,403, forward strand.
GTTGTTAAGTGAGTTGTGCCTGATTTTATAACTTTTTTTTTGCCACGGCTGTTAAGCAAATCACTGCAGTTGTTAAATGAATTGCATGGTCAGTAACAAATCCAGCTTCTCCTATTGACTTTGCTTGTCGGAAGCCAGCTGGGAAGCTTCCAAATGGTGACCACATGACTCTGGAATGCTGCAAGTTCTGTAAAGACATGCAGGTTGCCAAGCACCCAAATTTTAATCACATGACCTTGGGAATGCTGCAATGGTTGTAAATGCGAGGACTAGTCATAAGCACTTTTTTCAGTGTTGTAGTAACTTTGAACAGTTGCTAAACAAATGGCTGTAAGTTGAGGACTACCTGTATTCAGTACAGTGAAAGCCAAAAGAGATTGCAAAATCCAAGGAGCTATTTAAGTGGAGGAAATGATCGGCCAATTGTAAATGTGTTTCAGTTTAAATATGGATGAAAGGATGCACACTGAAGCATAAAATCTCTGATTTCATAAAGGTACTTATGGGGTTTGAGCTGCCTGTAACCAACCAGGAAGAAGATTTTGAGGTCCTAGTTGATAGCTGAATAAATATACTACTGTAACTCAATATGAACTGAACTGTGAAAAAGGCAAATTCCATGCTAGGATCACTGGAAAGGGAGTGAAAGTAAAATTGCCAATACTGCGTTGCTCCTGTGCAAATCTATTCTGGTGTAATCCATATGTGGAAAACTGTACAGTTTTGATTGCCATATTGAAAAAGAGTATATTAAAACAACCACGAACTTAAACAATTTCCTTATTAGAAAAATCTTGAATATTTTGTAGTTTTTTGAGATTGGATAAAAGTTGGAGTGGGACATGATTGAAATGCTTATGTGTGGAAATAAAACGTGGACAAAGAGATTGTCATGTATCTTAAAACACTAGAATCTTGGATTACATCGAGGTGGAGGTAGCGTGCTTCCAGTATTAACAAGAACAAGAGTGTATAAGAAATATGTCTCCTTCTCCTACTTGTGAGCATAGAACAGAAGCAAAATCTGTTTGTTTCTTTCACCCATCAGCATGTGGGCAATTGCATTTTGCACCAATCGCATTTTCTAAGTATCCTGCAAGGGTAAGTCCATATAGAGCAGTCTATTTTGGTGTAATAAGTACAGGAGATATGATTGCCAGGTTTCTCACTCCAGGTAAATCCATAACTGACAAGCTAGCCAAAGGTGAGTGAAGGCTCCCCTGCTCATGGTTTCCACCTAGCTTACCCACAGTAGCATGAGTCCAGAACAGTATTTCTCAACTTCACCCATTTTAAGTTGTGTGGACTTCAAATCCCAGAATTCCCTATGGCTGGCTAGTGAATTTTGGGAGTTGAAGTCCACACATCTTAAAGGGTTGAGGTTGAGAAACAGTGTTCCAGAAGCATACCCAAATCCCAGGCCTGCTCTTTCAGGGGATGCACAGTACCATCCAAAATAACCATTGGAGTAGGCAGGGAACTAGCTGGCCTCTGGACAAACAACAACTCCATCTTATTCTTATGACAGGTGGCATCGGTAGCTGAGCAATCTGGAAATCTGGCACACATATTCTCTGTTACACTAAAATCAATCTGGGGTTAATCGCTTAAAAGAATTATCCATTCAAATCCTAACATTATTGAAATAGTCTATTTTGTATATGTATCATACATATATATGCAAAGTAATTGGGAAGTGGCTAATTGATATGATAAATAAATAAATATAAATCCTCATCCCTCCCAAAAAGATGCAGCAGAAGACATGTATTCTGTAGATGACATCATTTCATTGTGAGATCATTTTATTGTGGATGACATCATTCTACTCTGCAAGTCAGATCCAAATCTCTTTATCTGCAGCACCAAAATAAACATGTGAAAGATGCAAACCCTTTACTGTGATTCATCTGAATCTGATTCCATTTGCAAGAACAAAATAATTTCTCCAAAGGACTCTGAGAGAGTAAGAAAATAAAGAAATTAAAATGTGCAAAAAAGTGTTAATTTTGGGAATGCGGTGATTTGCAGAAAAAAATATAATTTTTGACAGCTTGGATGTCAGCACAGTTAATGCAGAGACGTCTGCCAAATGCCAGATACCCTTGACATTAATCCTCTCTCTTCTCTCACAGTTAAAACAGGTCCCAGTGGAGAGTCTATCCCCCAAAGATTAGCTGCTGGGGGAAGGGACAAATTTGGAATTTTCTGGACAAGGAACAACTGCAGTAATATTATTCTGTAGACTCTTAGTTGCTTAATCAGAGGGAATGTCGGAGATTCCACCTCTCCCACAGCAAAATAAGGTCAAGGAGCCTGGGAGATTGAGCAATCACCATGGAGCCTCGTGGAATACAAACTCTTCCCTGATCACAGCCCAGCCAGAAAGACTGCTGAGGAAAAAGAAGTGTTTCCCAATAGGGTTAAACCTGATCATTTTATATGCAAAAGACCATGGTCCATTACCCCAGTACATTAAAAAACCCAGCCTAGGCATACAAGAGTAAAACAGCTTCATACCTGGGGAGTCCTCTCCAATGTTGCTTGAAGGACAGGAAACCTGCTTAAAATTCAGTGCTACCATTTTATTATTTCCAGAAAGAAAAGGAGCAGCAGGTGAACCACGTATTGTAACCTTGGTGTTCTTCAGGATGTCTAGCTTTGCATCATGTGGGGGAATACCAAATTGGAAAAGCCTGTCGTAGATCATTGCAAAGCTCAGATCAGCCATTGTTACTCAGCTTCTCTAAACTCAGCTCATAAAAGTTAGACTTTTGATCTTTGGATTATTTCAGCAGCACACACTAACTCCTTAAGTCACACCTTGTAAGTATGATAGTATGAATGGATAGATGCAGTAGGACACATTATATTATACAGTCATTCAGTACATGCTTATCACGCATATCACATGACTCTGCGTGTTCTAACTGTACTTTACTCCCTTGATGGGCCATGAAGATTGAGATATTGAGTTTCCCAAATCAGATGCAGAGAACTAGAACTTCAGGGTACCATATGTCATTGCTCAAAACCTAGAATCAGTCCCACACAGCACCATCTGCTCAGAATATAATAATGGGTTATGTTAAGGAAAGAAATAGGAATGGCTAGCGATTTGAAATGGCTTGAGGCTGAGACACCGCAATCATAGAAATGCATAAATAATTTGATTATCATCATCAAAGACTCTTTTCAAAATTACCCTTTCAGGAAATTGATGTAAAATGATCAAAAAACACATTGGATATCTGAACAGCTACATACAGAATTTATCTGACATTATACATAATCTATGTCATTAAATTACACTGAATTATCACTTCCTCACCATACATGTCATGCTTGGTAGAAACAAGTGAGAAACAAGCCAGAATATCATGATTAGATCATAAGCTATAAATAACATTTTGGATGGATAAAAGTCCCATTACTTATACCTCTATATATCTTGTGCAAGAAGTCCAAGTTGAAGGCTGTTGCAATGTCACTCTAATCCTTCTGCTGCAATCGTTTCTACAGATCTTTGCTTCCTCACTTCACTTTGGGGATGGGCACAATGTCAGGTTCTTTCATCTCTTTTTATACTGTAGAGTAATTATAATTAAATAATAAGTTCGTTCTCAATCTGAAAATGCTGGCCACATCTTGTGCTTTCAATTTAATATGAACCCATAAATTCCTATGGCAAAAGCAAACCAGCAAGAGAATTTTAATCTTGACTCTTAGTGGAAATCAACTAGGGAACTTGATCAACTAGAAAAAAATTGTAACCAATCTTGCTTAGAAGTCTGAAAGGCAGCTTATTGACTGATGTAGAAAAGTTAAAGCCAGCCTGCTCTCTCACCCCCCAGTTTCATTAAAATTCTGGTCATACAAAATATTGACATTGCTATAAGCACAGAACATTCATCTTTGTAATAAATTGAGCCCACTGTCCTGTTTCTTTTCAACATGCTGAATTCTGAGAATTAATGTAAGTTTTCATTAAAGGCAGCAGAGTATACTGTCATTTTAAAAAGTACCAGAACAATTGTAGCATCAAGTTATTTTCACTAGAGCCAAACCTGCTAGCTGAACATAACACACAACATGTTTGATAAAGCTAAGGTGTCCTCCTACAAGGCGTCACAGGCACCAGTGTTCAACAATAGGCAAATACTAGTACTCTTCAATAAACCATCACTTGAGAAGGAAGTCTCAACTTGCAGCCACCTTGTGGTGAGTAAAACTGTCTGTGAAATTAATTCTGTGTTAGAGTTAGATTAAAATTTTATATTTCCAATTTTCCTTTTGAAATTTAGGAACTGACAACAAAGGGATCCAAACCTGGGCAGTAATTCTGATATATGCCCCCAACATTCAGGTGAGATTATAGGTAGATATTAAGTTTGGGAAGCAATAGAGGACTTACATCACAATCTTTTTAGCAATGATACTTCAATTCCCTGGTGATCAAAAATTATCAGTGGTGAGTTTTTGAATTATCATTTCCTCCTAAAATAGCCTGCTTCATACAACTCTGTGAGGAGACTTGGCCAACCAGAACATACCTAAGAATTAGTTCTCTCCATATCCCTCTCCCCTCACCGCCAAATGTTGCTCAAATTCAAGCCCATTTCATCAGTCATAAATAAAGCAGCTTTCTTCAGCAAGTGAATATTTCATCTGCATATACTAATACAGAACTTATTTACCTGTTAATTCATATAAACATTGAAATGTAAAGACAGAGAGCCTTGAAATACTTATTTCTCTTCCTATTTTTTTTTAGCAGACTAGGTGGGTCAGCTAAAATTGGGAGGAGTTAAGATGATAGGGCTTGTGATTTTCACAAACAGCTCTTAATCCATAATGTGAGCACAGAGCTAGAGAAATTGGGGATCTGGAACTTTTAAGCTCTTCCCACAAACTCTGGTTAGCAAATGCCATGTTGGGAGATGCTGGAAGTTGCATTATTATAGCTGTGTGCTAGAGAATCCAAGACAGGCAGAACATCTCAATTATGCTCTCCTGGACCAAGTTACTGAACTTTCAGGGAGAAGATACATAATGAGTGATTTTAACCATCTGGATATCTCTTGGAAAACCAACTTGGTTAACATTTGCAAAGTTTCCCAAAATTCTTCAAATGTCTTGCTAACTGTTTCATTTTTCAGAACACTGAAGAATAAAGAAGGGGGTCAGCTGTTTTAGATTTCAATAGGGAAGAGCTGATTATGGGAACATGGGCAGGAAGTGGCCATATCATCTTAGAGTTCAAGAAAGAAAAATTAAAACATAGATTTATATACTTTTTACAGTACATTTCAGGAGAGCCAATTTCAACAAGCTTAGAGGAGTACTAAATGGGATCCATAGAAATAAATACTCAGGTGAAGGGAATGCAGGAAGATTGGGAACTTCACAAAATTAAGACATGAGAAGTACAATCTCAGTCTATGTCAAAAAGATTTTAAAATGGAGATTAAAAATTAGAAGCTTTCAATTGAACTAATACTTTAAAAGATATATACAGTATAGAAAATATATAATCAAGAAAGAGTTATATCAGCAAGTATAAAGAAAGAAAGAAAGAAAGAAGAAGAAGAAGAAGAAGAAGAAGAAGGAAGGAAGGAAAGGGTAAAGTATGAAAAGAGCTTAAGGAAAACAAAAAGTGACAAGTTTTTTTAACTCAATAGAAGAAAAAGAAAATAGTATGTCTGTTGGTAAGAGAAGATGATGGAAAAATAATTGGTAATAGACAGAGTTCTTTAACTCTTACTTTTTTCAGTCTTCTCCTCAGAGGACAATTATGTTGAGATGGATCTAAGCAGAACAATTGGCAAACAGATGATTCAAAGTAAAAGAAGTTTAAATAAGAGAATGAATACATTTACAATTCCAAGACTAGACTAGTTTTATCTGAGGATCTTAAGAAGCTTGTTGATAGAAAGACATGATTTCAGGTTTGGTAGCATGGTTATTTATAATACAATAAAGTCAAAGTAAAAATCATAGATTTTTTTTAAAATTACAACTGAACAATGGAAATGGATTCCCTGCACTGTTCAACATTGGGAAGATAAATTCATGACTCATTCACTCAATGGACTGAAGACTTGATGTTCCTTGTGAATTATAAAGTGTTACTTATAGATGTAGATTATGATTATACAATTACAGAACTCTATATTCATATATACATGCATGACATGCCTACATTTCTTTTATTTTATGTTTTCATTTGTTCCTCTTAAAGCCAAAACATTAAAGAAAACAGGATTATGAAATTTGATTGTGATATAAATTGATGGGGGATAGTGAACACCTTACAAGATAGTATCAAGATTCAGGAAGATCTTGACAAGCTGGAACATTGGGTAAAGTTGAATAGCATGTTGAATTTCAACTAGTAAGATGCAAAATCCTACATTTGGGTAGGAAAAAGCAAAAGCATCAATATACAAACAGGAGGGAGCCACACTGAGCATGTGAAAAGGATTGAAGTTAAGCCCAAAATCAAGAATGACATGTAATGATTCTTCCAAGTTGAATGCTTTACTGTTTTACATCTATAGACAAAGTCTTGCCAGACTGAACACTCTACTATCTTCATCTACAATATGCTTTGTGAACTACAAGGGAAGGGCTATTTTATTGTGAGCCACCAAGAGTCATTTCTGAGTTTGGCAGCATATAAATATTGATAAATAAATACATATATACATGCATCCTCACCCTCTTTCTGTCACACATGATATCTGGGCTGAGTTGTCTCCTACTTCTCTGGAATGCAGCCCTCCCTCATGGGGATCCACTTCCTCACTTTTTTGCATCATAGTTGAGGTGTCTTGCTGGAACACAAACTGAACATATGCCAACAATGTGGTGTAGCTGCAAAAAATACACATAGAGTGCACTGACAAAAGTTTAATGCCACATTTAAAAGAAACCATTGCTCCTCTTTATGGGGTGTTGGTCAGACTACATCTAAAACAATGGTTTCCAGTTCTAGACAATGCATTCTAGAAAGAGCATGGATAAACTGGAAAATACCATAAGAAGGACAACCTAAATGAGAAGAAACTTGTGGGGGGCAAACAAAGAATAAATGGAGATATTGGGTGTGTTTAGACTGGAAAAGAGAAGACTGTAAGGAGACATGATAACTGTTTTCAAGTATCTGAAGGTCAGAATTGGTTCAGAGTTGTCCCAAAAGACAGGACAAGAAACAAAGAATTTCCATTGTATAGAAGTTGATTTCAAATGGTATCAGGACAAATTTCAAACAATAAGAGCTGCTCAGTAATGGAACAGATTGTCTCAGGAGGTGGCAAATTCTCCCTTACCAACTGGGTTTAAAGAGAAGCTGGATGATCAACTGAAATAAGGAATTTCTGTTCTAAGCAGGGGTTGGATCGTTTATCTCTTACATTCTGTGATTGTATAGCATTTGGAGGGCTACACTCCTTTGTCAACCTTTGCTTCCAACACAACAGTCATATTTAATTCCCATAAACGATCTCCTCTAGATTAGGTTTAACTCTGCAGCACTAAATAAGCAGTTATAGGTAATCTTAGTTCTGTGTGACAAATCTTGTGACAATGTCTCTGTTCTGGAAAGAAATTGCCAAATTGCTTTCATTCGCAAGATTTTCAGATCACTTCAAAACAGTTCTGCTTGTAGAAACCAAATTCCAGTAATATTTGAGACAGAAATTTATTTAAAGCATCCCCTACATTTTACAACATCTGTTTGATTGTATGCATTTATCACAAGTGTTTAGAATGTTGTTGAATTCTTCAAGGCTACTCCAGAAAAACAGAAATACATCATATATTTCTGGTGGGAACACATAATAGCTAAATGCAATTAATTAATCTATTCCAGCCATACTCTTAAGCAAATTGCCCACAGATGCAAAAAAATTCCTATTGTGATAGAATAATGTGGCAGAATCTCATGCTATAAAATGGTACATGTATTTACAATATCTGAGCATCCAGCCTTTCTCCTGGAGAAGGAAATGGCAATCTATTCCAGTACCCTTGCCAAGAAAACCCCATGGACAGTATCAAAAGGCTAAAAGATATGACCCTGAAAGATAAGCCCCTAAGGAAGGAGTCCAATATGCTACTGAGGAAGAGGGGAGGGTAATTACAAGTTGCTCCAGAAAGATTGAAGTAGCTAGGCCAAAGCCAAAATGATGCTCAGCTGTGGATGTGTCTGATAGTGAAAGGAAAGTATGATGCTATAAAGAACAATATTGCATAGGACCCTGGAATGTAAGATCTATGAATCAAGTCTGTGAAGACTCTCACTCGTCCAGGGTAATTGCATCGCAACAAAGTTTAAAAACAGGCATCTGGACTGGATTT
>JANHZU010003200.1:83554-94011 GCA_032468055.1 Acrochordus granulatus
TTCCTTATTCTAGTTTCCAGAGACCGAGACACAAACTTAAAAGGTAGTAATTATTTCTATAGGATTATCCTTCTAAGGTTTCTGCTTACTCTGTAAATAGGCGATTCATGGGTTTGCCCACTAGGTGCCATATCCACAGGAAGAAACTTAGTCCAGATAATGCCTTGATGGGATTATGCTTTTGATGGGATTAATCTTTGGAATACTTGCAGGAAGCAAAGTTCAGCAAGTTCAGCTAAGGTTGGACAGGATTATTCCCGTAGAGACCTGTTGAATGAGACAGGAAGTTCTACTCATGAAGTTCTAATCTTAATTATGTCCTCCTATTGTGAACAAAATTTTAGTGGCTCAGCAAGCTGTGATGTTCTTATAGAGCTTTTACTCATTCAAATAACCTCACGATCAAAGGGCAAGGATAATCCATCCTTGTCTTCTGTGACCAATCCTCAACCTTTGATACCATCACCCCTGATATAGGGTTTGGGGCTGGGCAGAGCATCCTTGCACTGATTTGACTCCTTTCTCTAAGGCCAGTCCCAATCAGTGAGAGGTCCAGTCCTTGGCCGCTCCTTTGAGGCATGCCACAAAGCTCAGTATCACCTCCACTCCTTTTTAATACCTACATAAAGCCACTGGGTTAGTTCATTTGCCACCATGGGATGAAGTGTCACCAGTACATGGAATGATACTCAGGTTTACATCTCCATCCCCAATGACACAAGTGATGCAAAGATAGAGTGGCTTTGGATGCATGGAGCTTTGGGATCTGAGACTTTAACATTTTTAGTTCTGGATGGGGTTGCACTGCCCCAAACAGATCCAGTGTGCAACTTGCAGGTTCTCCTGGACTCGCAACTTCTGCTCAAGGAGCAGGTGGTAATTATGGGTAGGAGAGCCTTTGCACAACTTTGTGTTGTGCACCAATTGTGCCCATTCCTGGATCAGGACTCCTTGGGGCTCAGTCACTGAGGCCCTAGTCATCTCACACCTGGACTATTACAATGCACTCTACATGGGGCTACCCTTGAAGTTTATCCGAAAGCTACACATGGTTCAGAATACAGCCGTACGGACAATTCTTGGGGCCTCTTGGGTGGCCCATGTTACACTGCTTGTCTGCAAGCTGCACTGGTTGGCAGTTTGCATCAGGGCCAGTTCAAGGAGTTGATTCTTATCTTCAGGACATAGGTCCAGGTTATGTGAGGAATCTTCTCTTCTAATGGGAGTTGTCTTCCCAACCTGTGCTAGCAGAGAGGGCCTACTGCGGACTTGTCAATCAACAAATTCTGACTTCAGGGTCCAGGACAAAAGCCTTTTCTGCCATGATTCCCATCCTTTGGAACATCCTGCACACATACACACACCCCAGATGAGATCCACACCTACCCTTTTGGCCTTCTGTAAAGGCCTGAAGCCCTGGCTCTGCCAACTGGCCTGAGGCCCCAATGGGGGTATTTCACTCTGGAGGTGGCTAATGGGTTAAGATAAGCCCCACTTCCTGCCCATATGCATTCTGCTCCCTTCTCCCCAGCTTTTGTGGATTTTAATTTAACATCACTATTTACTGCTTTGATGTTTTAATTCATGTTTTTATGGATTGCAAACCATAATGGGTGGGATGTAAGTTTAATAAATATGATCTGAAAATCAGGGAAAGTCTACCTATGACTGTGGTTCTCCATTTCTAGAGATCTTTAAAGAAAGGCTGGAGAGCCCCCTCTTGCTGGTTTTTCCACACACCGCAGAAGATTGGACTTGATATTTGTTGTCTTTTCCAACTCTAATTTATTTAAATTAATAATATTCTAAGAATATGCCTCACATGGCTCAAGTGGTTGGGACACTAGAGCTGACAATCTGCAGGCCCACATTCAAGACCTGGTTGCTGCTGCGTGTCAGGGTGGGCTCCCATTACTCGCTCCAAGCTCCTGCCAACTTAGCAGTTCGAAAGCATGTAGATGCAAGAAGATAACTAGGTACCACCTTGGTGGAAAAAAAAACAGGAACATGGGAGCCTCTGGGGCATCCCCCAGGCAACACTGATGTCACCAGCTAATCCTCTCACAATGAAAGAAAAAAATGGTGCAGTAAGTGGGTTTCTTAAAAAGCTGGAATATACTGTACAAGAATCCACCCAACTGACATGAGACCAGGGCTATGATAACAGAGCCAAAATGAAAGATCTGCAGACACAGATCTGAACATTTTAGTCCCATACTATTTTTGTTCACTGATGCTATTGGGGAAATGAAGCTGCAGTCTTATCAAGCCACTTAAGTTTTTCATATAATTCAAAACTTTTTTTCTGCACTGATTCATCAGCTATAAATTTTGAAGAAAATCTGGGAATATTCTCTTTGGCGCTGAAACCATCGAGTGACTTATGATGGGAAAGTTAAGCAGAGGCAATGACGCTTATCAAATACTACGTTGGGAAGATAAATGATGCCACATTTGGTTTGACAGTAGCACTTCACAGAAAGTAACAGCAGAAGGAAATGGAATTATTAGAAATCTAATTTTAAACTGCTGTGTGGTTTAAGGTTATGGCATGACACTGTTTGAAATAAATGGAATTAACTTTTACTGTATAGTTACTGTACACTGTGTTATATTTTTTCTAAATTATTTTGTCGGTTATTGTACTATATACTATATACATGTCAGCTGTCTATTAATTCAACCTGAATGAGACAATGTGTACATTTTATAAATAAATAACACCAAGATACCTCGGAAGAGATTTTGACATATCTGGAATGGAACAACTGGAGACAGTTGTTAGTGATCATTATATCTACAATTTTCAAGTGAGAAATTTAAAAACATTCTGAACTATCACAGGAATTGCCAAAGGAACTTCAGACTATTATCCTACCCATTCAAGATTACAAGAGTTGCTAAACAAATGGTATTTTGATCCCAAACATGGGCTCATCATTTAAGTTCTTCTAGTGGCTATATCTCAAGGACCACAGCTATATGTTTGGGGTGTTGTATGATATTCCACAGTCAAGAAAACAAGCTGATGGATCATCAAACAAATCAATCCAAAATTCCCCCTTGAGGCACAAGGACAGGGTCAAATTATCCTCCTTTGGACACATTATGTGAAGACTCAGCTCTTTGTGGAAAACTCTAATGCTGGGAATGGTAGAAGGAAAGAGAAGAGGATGACCAGTAGCAAGGTGGACAGACTCGGATACAGTGGTGATGGGTGCGCCATTGGAAGATCTGAAAGACCGGATAGTTCATCCTGGAAAAAATCTCTCTGTGTAGGCTGTCCTGGAAGCACAGAGGTGATGATCCCCCTCTTTTCAAAGGTTTTTGCTGCTCTGCGCATACTTTTAATGCTCCCTGTAACCATTGCCAGGGAGAGAGTTTCTCCCAACCAATAAAAGACAAATCTGAGTTCCACGGGGATACAAGAGAAGCTTGTCAGCCTTGCAACCATCTCAGCTGAGCTCGCGCTGGCCGACTGCAGATCTGCAGGAAGGAGCTCGAAGCTTCGCAACCCAGACGGCAGCGCGAAGAGGGTCGCTTTGATTGCTAAAAGAGGAAAACGCGTCCGCTGACCATGCGAACCAACGAAGAAAAAATGATTTAGTCCTTGAAACAAGCCCTTTAGGATCTTGCTCGCGGTATTTATGATGTTTCTCCTCTTACTCAATTCTCCTTAGCGGAGCAACGGAAGAGCAGAAAAAAGGGCACGACCTGCTTTGGCCTCCAATTTTGGCTAGCGCGAGGGTTGCAGGGCCGACAGTTCAGCTCGCCCCTTACACGGGTGGGGGGTGGGACTGCGCCGGATAGGGCGACCTAGCCAACTCCGCAAAAGACAAAAGTTGTTTCTTTGGAAACGGCCGGCTGCACGCTTCCAGCGCTCCTCGTCCCAAACGATCATCCAGGACTTCATGGGAGCGAGCCTCGCTCCGGTTCTGCGACGAACGCGGAAAACCCCGCCCCCGAGCCCGTCGCTGCAAGCTTGAAAGTTCCCCTCCCTTCCGCACGCGAAGAGGAAAGCGGACGCCACGGCGAGCGCCCGGAAGGCTTTCGCGGCGACACCGACGGCCCCGGCAAAGAGAGCGAGTTCGGCCAATAGAGAGCGAGCTCGGCCGCCGTGGGCTGTCCCGATTGGTGAAAAGGGCCGCCGCTCAATCGGGCGGGGCGCAGCTGGGCTCTCGAAACCCGAGTCCCCTGGCGAAGGCGCGACGCGGCGGGCCGGTGAAAAGAGTGGGCGGTGGCGCAGGGTGTTGACGTTGAGGGGAAGCGGCGGCCCTGGCCTTGTCTCGGCCCGGGGTGGGAGAGCCCGGGAGAAAGGAGAAGCCCCTCGCGGCCCAGCACGGGGTGCCCCCTCGCTCAGTCCTCGGAGCTCCGTGGGCCGGTTGGGAGGACCGCTTGCTTTTCTTTAGGGAGCGCTTGCGAGTTTGGCTGCCGTCGGAACCGCTGCTCCTCCGCGCTTCCAGCACTCTTCCCTGCGTCGCGTTGTTTTGGGGAAAACCTGGCGAGGAGCTTGCTTGCGCGCGGGCGGGCGGGCCTGGTTGAGATGGGACCTTGGTCTGTTTTCTTGCACGCCGCTTGCTACGCCAAGCTCCCTCCGATGCCTCTGCGGAGTGGGATTGCTGCTTAGGGCGAGCAAATTTGGGCTGCAAAACTCCAAGTGGCCGCTGGAGGGAGGTAAAAAGAGACGGGAAATTATTTTTCAATTCAGACGGCTGGAGTTTTTGAGATCTAGTAGCTTTTCCTTATTCCAGTCTGTTATTTCTCTTTGCCACTTTTTTATCAATCATTGTATAATTGCATAAAGATGGAAGCTTTTGTACAGAAGGGAGGAAATAATTATTGTTTTTAGGGATGTATTTAAGCTAATCGTGTATTTCTCAGTATGTTCCAGATGCAAAAATCTGCATAAAATCAGAACTCACGCCCTCCTTTATATTTTTGCAGAAATGGCTGGTAACTGCCAGAAGCAGACCATTCAAGAAGAACTGACCTGTTCCATATGCTATGACCTGTTCAGGAACCCCGTTGTGCTGGAATGCATGCATCGTTTTTGTAAGGAGTGTATCCAGAAATACTGGAATAGTTCCAAAATTGCCACTTGTCCGCACTGTCGACAGAAGTTTCCTTCCAGGTCCTTTCATCCCGATTCCCTTGTATCTAATATAGTGGAGGCAGTTCAGAGATATGCCTCTGAAGAGCACAGAAGGAAAACCCAGGTGAATAGCCATATGATGAAATCAGTTTCGTTTAATAGAGAGACAATTTTGTGTTGTAGTTAAGGCATCAGGCTAGAAACTGAGAGGCTATGAGTTTTAGTCCTGCCTTAGGCACAAAGCCAGCTGATGACCTTAGCCAATCACTCCACTCTCTCTCAGTCCTAGGAAATAGGCAAAGGTCACTTCTGAAAAATCTTGCCAAGAAAACTGCAGGAACTAGTTCAGGCAGTTGCCAGGAGTCAGTGAGAGACAGACGCACAATTGGAATAAGCCAGTATGCCTCTTATAGGCATGACTCATGAACTTGGTTGAGGCGTGGTGGCACAAGCGGTTAAGAACTTGGCTTGCTGGCTGGAAGGTCAGCAGCTCGAGTTCAAGATCTGGCATTTCCATGTAGCAGGGCGAGCTCCTGCTGTACTGCCTTAGCTCCCGCCAACCTAGCAGTTTGAAAGCATGCAAATGTGAGTAGATAAATAGGTACTGCCTCTTCCAGCAGGAAAGGTAAGTGTCTGTGTGCCTTTGGCGTCTAGTCATACCAGCCACATAACCACAGAAGTGTTCTCGGACGAACACTGGCTCTTTGGCTTGGAAACAGAGATGAGCACCACACCCTAGAGTCGGTCATAACTGGCAGGGTAACCTTTACCATGAACTTGGTTAGTTCTATTTATGATTTATCTGTATCACAGTGAGTAAAACAGGAACTGTGACTTCTTCTTTCGTAAGTTCATCATGGATTGTTCTTCATTTGCATAGCTTCTGATTTTGATTAGCTTGGAGAGCTATTCGCATGAAAACTAAATAGATATATGCATCACAGATGAAATAAGGGGTGTTACTTAACAAAAATACACGAATGTTAGCAAACACACAAATGAATGTTATTAAACACTATCAATGTACATGCCACACATTCCTGAAGAAGCCTAGTTTTCCATTGTGTGCAAACATGCCTAGTATATTCTAGCAAATAATTAACCATGAAGCTGCTGAAGAAAAGTCAATATAACTTTTGGATCAAGATATTTATATGTTTGTTTTAATTCTATCCTCTCCTGGCCTTTTTCAGTTACTTTGTCAACAGATGGCATGTCTACCATTTTTTTAGATATCTTTATTCTGCCTTTATTTTTTTAAAGATAACTCAAGGTAGTGGACATAGTATGACTTCCTCCTCCTATTTTTCCCTCCTTGCTGAATTTTGCTCTATTCTTATCTTTAACTTCCTGGCAGTTTTAGTCCTTTTGCTTAATTTCTTTTTCCTCATCTCACAGTTAAGTTCTCTCCAGCATGTTCTGGAGAACAATTTGACTAGGATCCTAATCTGCCATTGTGACAAAAAGATTCCTGAGGAAAAGGCTAGGGATAAGATTCTTATGTTCCTGGGATCTAAACTCCCAACTGATTGACCAAGATAGCTTTGAAAGGATGCTTTCTTATAATCAGAAAGTGGCTGCTAGTGAAAAGTTCATCATTCTTCACTAATTGATTTTTTACATAAAAAGTGGAAGAAGAGGTCACAAATGAAAGAAAATGGTGTTAGAAACCTTTATTAAATTCTGCACATGAGGTGAAACCTTTATTCTGCACATGAGGCATAACCAACATTTTATTTGAAAACATTTTAGCATGGGCCCTTACCTCAACTAATAGTGGGATGACTGGAGAAAAAGAGAGGAGTCTGGGAAATGAATAGAAAAGACTGATAATTATTAATTAGGGAACCATGGTAAAGCAAGTAAAGTGAGACTCATAGACAGTGGGCCAACTGCAACTAATATATTTGCATCGATTGTCAGGACAAAGGGGGAGCTTTCATATTTACATCTTGCCCTTTCATACTTGTGTCCTGGCATTAGATGCAAGCAGGTAAGTTCCATGGTTTGTATCAGTGTCAGTATTTTGTCATTCCTTCCTACCCCTGCATCCCTGTGAAAGGGTTAGTGGTTGAAGAGAAAGTGCTTGAAGAGGAGAAGACAACAGTATGGTGCTATTTGCATATCATCCTTTCACTAAGGAAGATCAAGGGAGATTCAGGTTCTATTTGCTTTTTAAATGAACAACAGCTTGATGGGATAGGTAAGGTTGAAAACAACAAATTACTTCCTGATGGAACTGCAATTATTTATTGTATTGGCTCTAAAAATTAATATTGAAGGTTATTCAGACATATTGAGACAAATGCTTTGTTTGTTTGTTTATTCACTTTTAGATGGACCTCCAAAAACTCCTTCAGTCCAGTGAGAAGAAGCATGAGAAACTACTAAACATGAAGTGCAAGACTGAGGAAGATATCAGGAACTTGAAGGTAATATTGCTGGTTTGGGGTCAAAAGCAAAATGACTAAGGTGCTGTTTGATGGATAGGGTGACAAAGGTAGAACATTGGGGAGAGGGAGAGGTGGGATCCCTGGGCCACTTGCCAGAAAGGACTGAAAGTGATTCGTTAGACAATCTTAATTATAATATACAAAATATATAAAAGAGGAAAAAATATTCATGGCCTGGACCTTGAAAGACTTATCCAATCAATAGGACCAAAGCTGGAACTCCTTATGTGTGTGACTTTTCCATACAAATTCTGTTCTTAAAATACAGGCAAAAACGATAAAGCAGTCAATAAAATATGGTTACTTCAGGGTTGTCAGGAGACAAACTAATCATCTGCCCAGATGAGACCTCTCAGCAGAATGGAAGATTAATACCTCTAATTGTGGATTTTGCACAGGGCACAGGAGGAATTACTGGGGAGAGTATGCAGATGGAGAAAGAGTTTAATCTCATTAAACCAATCTTTTGCCTGTTTTGTGCCATAAGGTTTAGAAGTCGTTATTTTGCACAGTGATTTCTGTGAAAATTATCAGCAAAATCTCTCTTTAACTGACAAAAAAGATGTGAGGAGAGAAGGCCGTAATTTTGGATTATAGTATACAAAATAATCCAGACCTTTGTTTATGATAGCATCATAAAAGAAATCATAATATTTATAAAAGGTTCTACTGCTGAAAAAATTTGCCATAGAAATGCCTCTCAACAATAATGGACTATTTAACTTGTAAATATTAATGGGGTAATGTCAGAGCAAACATCTTCATATCTTTCTAAAGTTCTTATTATTTGTGTGTGCAGGCATGCACGTGTGTACAGATGACTGATAAATATCTGACAGAGCCATATTCCACATTTTCCATAATCTGTTTCTGCCACAACAGGTTATGGGCTGGCAGCCAATGAGCAGTTATTTTCAGTTATACTGTACACAACCGGAGAGAAATGAAAATGTGTTTATTGAGAGACATGTTGTCTTTATCTCATTCAGCATTGGATTATAATGTCTGTATACTAATCCATCTCTTTAATGGGAAGAATTTAGATGGAATAAATATCTTGAAATTTAATAATGTGGTTTTTTATTTTCAAATCAAGAAGATGCAGAATAATTTGTGACTGTTGAGGAACTCAGAATAGCCTTAAAAGGATTAAAGATGAATACCAGGATCATCTGTGCAGTGAATAAAAATAAAACAGTTTAGCCAGAGGGTGTGTAGTCACTGCAAAAAAAGGTAAATACTTCCTTATCTTGTCCCTTTTCTGTACAGGTTACCTTGTTCCATTAGTTCAGTTCCAAATTACATCTAAGGTATAAGTTTTTGATAAAGATACTATTTATTGCATGTAATTCCTCATCTTTTTTCTAGAGCTCAAAGTAGCATTCTTGGGAGAATCTCCTATAATTTGATTAGGTTCTGAGCAAGCTCATTGTGATTGTATGATAAGCAGAATCACTGAAAGAATTGGAAATTAGTGTTGGGGTACTGATACAATTAATCTGTTTTCTCATGCCAGATGTATGAAAGTTTCTTAAATTCGTTAGCAGCATGACTAGAGGACCATGGGTTGAGAAAAGCTACATGAGATTGCATCAGTCAGTGGGCATACTGGGTTTAGTAAATGTTTTCCCATTTATATATAGAATTAACACTTTTAGGATGATGGATGCTAATGAATTTCTGGTAATGTTTTTCTTTCATGAAAGTTTGTTTAGTTTTTAAGAGTTGGCATAGCAGGCAGCTAAATGAAAAAGCATTCCATTAATTTTTCCAAAAGACTAGCTCTGCCCTCTTGAGAGACGAGAAGTTTGTCACCAAAAGTAGCACTGACAGTGTTGGTCATCTTGGCAAGCTGAGCATTTGCTAGACCACTCAGCAATTTTAACATGCTGGCTAAGGAATCATTCACCCAACTTAAAGTTGCTAAAGTTGAGAAGCACTATTGTTAGAGAATAAGAAACTGTTAAAGCAAGACCTAGACAGGAGACAGATAGTTTAGGGATAGCTAAAAGTTAATATCCAAGATATGGGACTATCTTTGGAAACACTAATAGTACTGTGTTACAACTATAAAAGAGGCATGATGGCCAAGCAATTAAGACATTGGGCTTGTCAGCTGTAAGGGCAGCAGCCTGAATTCGAGATCCAGACACCACGTAACAGAGTAAGCTCCCGTTAGTTGCCTCGGCTCCTGCCAACCTAGCAGTTCAAAAGCATGTTAAAGGTAAATAGGTACCGCCTAATATGGTGGGAAAGGTAACAGCATTCTGTGGGCCTCAGTGTATAGTCATGCTGGCCACATGATCAATGAAACATCTTCGGACAACGCTGGCTCTTTGGCTATGAAATGGAGATAAGCATCATCCCCTAGAGTAGGACATGACTGGCAGGGAAAAACCTTTACCTTTTATTACAGATACAATAATAACATCAACCCCTTGGTTAGTCCCGTTGATCCTTCAGGGTTGATATTGTGGGGAATTTTGATTTAATCCTTTTGTACTCTTATTCTGGATGGATTAGATCAGGGTTTCTTAACTGTTTTTCTACTAAATTCCAGGGCTCCACAAAAACTTAATAGGGTTCCATGAGAGAATTAGGTTACTTAGACTCCCCCTGTTTTAGTTCGCTAGAGCCTTGCCTCTTGATCAGGAGTTTGGAGAATTTTTTTTTAATTAATATATCTGAAAAAGTATAAGAACCCCGTTGTTAGCATAATCATATTTATTTAATGGTGTTGCACAGTTTCAGAGATTGCATTCTCTCCTTAAACAAGCCTGTATACTCTTATCATTCAGGCTTCTGATCCTTTTCCAGAACATATTGTGCTCTGTGACTTTTCAGGTCTCAAGCAGACAGTATATAGCTGAGGCCACTGTCAAGCATGAGTAGAATTCCTAGTTTCCCAAGAA